>JASVEL010012893.1:0-68575 GCA_032618575.1 Nicotiana noctiflora | reverse complement strand
CATCTTGTTGCTATTTCTGAAGTTGAGAAAGAAGAATGGTGACAACCCATTATCGACTACTTATGCTATGGTATACTTCTAGAAAGTCCGAGGAGAAGGACTGAAATTCGTCATCATGCATATCGCTTCCTTTACTACAAGGATACTCTATATAGAAGGTCATTCGAGGGAGTGATCTTATGATGCCTAGGAGAAGGAGAATCTCTCCAAGCTTTGTAAGAGGTGTATTCGAGGGTCTGTGGGTCACACCAGTTCGGACTAAAGCTCCACTTCCATATACAAAGGATGGGATGTTATTGGCCTACGATGGTAAAAGATTTCTTGGAATACGCTCGAAGATGAAAGGTTTATCAATTCCATGCGAATTTTATTCATCAACCTCCTGAAGTGTTGCACCCGACTGTTGCATCCTGGCCATTTGACGCTTGGGGACCCTTGACACAAATAGATGCGTCAGAAGTTGGGGACTGGATGTTGTTGGACCACTGCCAAGTCCTCTGGCGGGCACCTATACATCTTGGATGCAACTGATTACTTCTCAAAATGGGCTGAAGCCGTTGCTCTTAAGGAAGTAAAGAAGGAAAATGTTGCAAGTTTTATCCGAGAAAACATTATTTATCGCTTTGGCATTACTCGTTAAATAATAACGGATAATGGAAAGCCATTCGATAATAGGTTGATGAACAAGATTTATGATCTCATTGGCTTCAAGAAACATAACTCTTCGATGTACAATGCTGCTGCCAATGGTCTAGCTAAGGCATTCAACAAAACTCTATGCAACTTGTTAAAGAAAGTCGTCTCCAAATCCAAACGAGATTGGAATGTGTTATACACCATTTTAACACGAGTCAAACTAGAGTATAACATATTGGTAATTCTAAAGGTTTAATTAATTAAATAGAGTCATCACCTAATTATATTAATGGTGAATTAGGACACCTATTTACTAAATAATGGTTAAAGTTAACTCTTTTTTTTTTTTTTGCAGTTCGCTTAACCTTAAGATTATGGGTAAGGATTCTAATTAATCCTATAGGAAAGGTTGTTAGGCACACTATATGATCCGTAATTATGGTTAACCGGTCAAACTAGGTTAATTAATATAAGGTAAGTAAATACGTAGAATATCACTAATTGATTAACTAAATTAATATTGTCAAAGAACCCAGGACTCGGACTTAGTAGTTCATGTATTTAATGAATTGAACGATATATTGTTTTTAGCTAAGATGGGTCAAAGCTAAAAAATGCTATTGGCTCAAATTAGGAACATCTATTTGTTTGGCCATTCATAAAACTTGCTTTTAAGTACAACCATTTTGAAGTGAAGTTTAAAGAACTTTGTTTCTGAAGAGAAATATTTATTAACAATTTTTTATTTTTATTTTTTTGGATCAAAGATCGAACCTCAAATTTTTGACCTTACAGAAGAAATATTTTTAAGACATTGGCAAACTTTAATTTTGAATATACTACATGAGTAAAAAGGTAGATTTTTAGACTGATTATCCTAAATTGATATAAATATCATCAAAACTACTAGGTAGCTATTGAATGTAAAGTCTTCACGTCCAGATATTAAGAAATGTGTTATCCATTAACTACAACAGAGTCCTTAAACAAATAGCTACCAATTCTTACTTTAACATGAGCTTTAAAGAATAATCCCCAACCATACAAATAAATCAATACTCATACAAAGTAAAATATAACGAATGATGAGAAGGAAAGAAAACAAAGAAAAAGGAAGCTATAGGCGTCCCTTAGCGTTTAGCTTGTTTTTACTGCTATCCGGTTCATTCTAAGAGTAAGGATATGTTGACTCTATAAGTGGATATAGGCGAGTCTTGCATCATGACTCCATGTTGCTCCATGTGCATATGCAAAAAAAGAGAACAAAACAAGAATTAGAATGACAGGGATGGCAATTTCTAGAAGTGTTGCAAAGAAAGTGAAAATTAAAAAAATAAGCAGAAACAAAGTAATCGTCAATCATATAAGTATTCAAATTATTCAAATAAGCTATAACCCTAACACCTCAATTATTCTTGCTTAAATACTATTCCTAGGTACTCCCACGATATACAAAATTGTTCAATATATTAAGCTTATGACTATAATTATCACGTTTCAGCAAATCTGGTAACAAACATTAGTAATCTTAGGACTTATAGATATGTGGTTTATACTCTTTTAAGGTTTTTTTTAGATCATTAGAAAATAAGTGCCACGAAACATAGCAGCACATGCTTCTAGCTATGGTCTAATTCACTACGAGCACTATTATTGCTATTGTCATGGTATGTAAGTCATGAAGAGAAAAACTACAAAATATCAATGCTTATTCTCAGCAGTTAGATAATTTGTTTTTCTTAAGATATGCAAGAAACAAAACTATTTCAAAAACTAAAAGAAGGTGTCAATATGCAAAGGTGGTATTCCAACACGACATATCCAAAATCAAGTATATGTACTTGAGCAAGCCAGACAAATTGCACAATCGTTATTCATAAAAAACATACATATCTCCTATGGCTTATGATATCGAACTAGGTAAACAATAATAACACTTTAAGCCTTATGCCTTCTTAAATTTGAAATATTCCACGAACTAGAATGAAACGGCAGTATACTACATATAAGTAATTCCATGTCTAAATATCACTTTAAGTAAAATGTTTTAACAATTAAAAAATACTGAAGTTTGAAGAGCTTAATGAGGCCATCTAGCTTTTTCCTTGGCCATGCTGGTATCGTAAAAAAATTTAAAAAGAAAATCCAGTGTGATCATTTTGGACATAGTCATTTGTTTAATTCTCAAAGAGAGTGATTTGCAAGCTATAGTAGTATCCTAATAGCATGCAATATTCAACAGAGAAATAGAAGTCTTAGATCAAATCTCAATTCGTCAAATGCCCATATATTAACAGAGATTAAAAGGACCTAAGTACCCTTGTAACCATACTCTTTACAATACGAAGGAAATAAAGACATTGAAGCAAAATTTAAGACACGAGAAGGAATGCTATAGTCAGATTCATGTATGCAGATGATTTTGAACCTCTAGTCATGGTATCTAGTTTTTAGTAACCTCGTTACATATCTACTTTAAATTTTGAAAGTAAAAGAAAATAGCAGACAACCTATGTTATTTTATTTTTCTCTAGCTACCGGTTTACACATATACTCTTTAAAGTTCATAGATTATTCACTCCACAGCAAGAGCATGTACAACAACATGAAAGTCATAAGACATCGGTGCGTCAATAAGATATTTACACATTCACCTTAGCATTTCCGAAAAATTCTGAACATTAACTTAAAATAATACATCACTAAAAAAGATTCTAGCTTTTTATTAACATGGAGTATGAACTTAAAGTTTCGATATCCCAAACATGGAACATATTAACAATGTGAACTACATACGCTTCTAGCATTAAACCTCTCAAAAGTTTCAAATTTCTTTAAAGAAATCTGTTCATAATTCTTAGACTTCATTTATCATTTTATTAACTATACTAAACATACAAAGAAGCAGGAAACTTAAACATAAATTCCTAAACAGAACAAATTTTGAAAAGGTCATAGATTAAAATACAAGAAAGGAGTCGAATTTACCATTTGTGGGTTAGTGAACTGGGGTCGTCGATCTCGAATCTACTCTCCCATCATTAATAAATCCAAACCTCGAGCCGAAAGGGTTCGAACACCTCTATCGCGGCTGATAGTATTTAAGCAGGCACAATTTGTGTGTTTAATTCTAGGCTGTGTCTAAGATTGTTCCTCCTCCTCTTGGTTAAGGAGTTAGAGATGTATTTATAGGTGGAATTGAAACCTTAGAGTTTTATTTAGGCGGGCGAATCTCAAATCCTTCAAGAGTCATGTGTAGGGGTTTGATTTCAAAATACAACCATTGAATTAGAGAAGAAAATAGATATGTGATTGAATAGAGCCGTTGATAGCTCAAAGTAGTTAGATTTCTCTGTCATGTGCCTCTGGACTCACTAGAATGACAAAAGAAAAAGAAGAGAGAGGGAAGCGTCTGACAATTTTGAAGAGAAATAAGTCTTGCGCGAAAATAGAGGCAGCAATATCTGGCGTGAAGATTAGATGAGCTTGGAAGTTCCCTCGAAGTGGAGAAGATGACAAGGGAAGGGATAGATGTACTGCTGTATTTTTACTAGGGTGAAAATTAGGAGGGTGAAACACTTTAAGGGAGGATTGGGCCAATTGGGATGAAGATAGTATTTGGGTTTTTTGTTTGGACGAAATGGGCAAGTATTGAACCTGATTTTGAGTTCAAAAATCCCTTCTTCTTATATTCTTTCAAGCTTCTAAGTTGGGTCATACTTAACACACATTATATAATACTATTAAATGAAAAATAGTAATAATAATATTTAGTAATTAATAACAATAATAATAACACTAATTATATATTCTTTAGTAGTAGTGGTGGTAATAATAATAATAATAATAATAATAATAATAATAATAATAATAATAATAATAATAATAATAATGTTAATGTTAATAATAGTAATAGTAATAGATGTGACAAAAATAGTAGTAAAACTAAAGTATTTAAAACATTAGTAACTTAAAAGCTCAATAGAATTGATTGGAAGAAATGAGGGACAAAATTGGATGTCAACAGCTGTCCCTCTTTGACCGATGACGATGAAAGAGTTTCGGGCAAAGAATATTGACTTAGTAGCCAATTTTATCCCGACCATCAAGATTGGATTGGGATAAAGGGGACGTAAAAAAATTTATTGCGGCCGAACTCCGGTTTCGAGTTGCCTACATATCTCGATTTTCACTAGAATCAGACCATATGTAGTTATAGACTTATGGGGCCCTGGAGTAGGACTCAACTATTGATACAAATCTTAAAATGCTGCCACAAAGTTGAATTATAGAGACACTGGGTACCATGATTGAAAGAAACATGTTTGAAATAAGAATTTGATTAAGAATTTTGTGAGTCGAGTCGAGCCGAGTTGAGTCCAAAGTAGATCTTTAACATTTGTTGTAGAGTTTGGTATTCCTCTCCAACAAATTGCCCCAGTTCACTGCGAAGATATAGTTCCATATTGCACTATATCTCCTACAAGTCTTAACAATGCTAAAAATATCGTTAGGAAATAAGATGCGATATGGCATAAAAGCTATCTATTGAAAATAATATTTAGGCATCGATTCATAAGAAAAACGAATTTGAAATATATTAAAATATAATTTTATGGTGACATATTTCATGGTCGGCAATGTCACATGAAAATTAGTTTATAATGATAAATGTATTTGATAATGATTTATGAAAGATATATTTTGGCAATGTTTATGTAAGCGGGACCACTCGGGTCAAAATAAATTAAATATTCTTTTGAGGAAGGGTTAAGTTCAATATCCTATTTTAGGGCGGATTGACCCAATATATCCTATTTAAGGGCGGATGGACCTGATATATCCTATTTGAGGGCGGATGAAACCGATATATCCTATTTGAGGGCGGATGGACCTGATATATCCCGTTTGAGGGCGGATGAACCCCATATATCCTATTTGAGGGTGGATAGACCCGATATATCCTATTTGAGGGCGGATAGACCCGATATATCCTATTTGAGGGCGGATGGATCCGATATATCCTATTTGAGGACGGGTAAACCCGATATATCCTATTTGAGGGCAGATAGACCCGATATATCCTGTTTATGGGTGGATAGACCCGATATAATCCTATTTGAGGACGGATAGACCCGATATATCCTGTTCAAGGGCGGATGGACCCGATATATCCTATTTGAGGGTGGATAGACCCGATATATCCTATTCGAGCGTAGATGGACCTGGTATATCCTATTTGAGGGCGGATGGACCCGATATATCCTATTTGAGGGCGGATAGACCCGAAATATCCTATTTGAGGATAGATAGACCCGATATATGGTGCTTGATTTGTAATTATCAAAATTATTGTAGTGCGAAGAGCTTGATACGGTGCCAAGATCTTGATATGGTGCCCATTTTATTGTGTAATGTATGGTGCGATGCAAAGCTTCTGGTGCAGTAACTTTATAGTAGCGAATATCCATAGTGTAAAGAGCTTGATGTAGTGCCTTTATAGAATACAAATACTCTGGGAGTGGTGCCAATAATTTGGAATCTGCAGGCTGAAGTTTATTATTGGTAAATTCCTGCATTCAAAGAAAACAATGAGTTTCAAAATATAATTTGTGATAATCGGTTTGATCATTTTCTTTGTCTTGTAACTTCGGACTTTGCTGCTGAGCTTTTAGGGAAGCCTGCAATATTTTTCAAGAAAAACTAAAAATTGCCCCTGCATCACTCAAAGAGAGTTGTTAGTATAAAAGAAAATGGTTGTCTTGCATGGAACATCAATATTTTGGCATTGAATCTACAATTGTATTGCTATGGCTTTTTAAACTTGCCGATGCAAAGATGACCAAAATTTAGCTCGAATATCTGACTTCTACTTTGCCGAATAATGAGAATCCTTCTGCGAAATCTGCCCGTGTTTTGGCTTTACGGGGAAATAAAAATTTTATATATTGAGACCGAACCCATGAGGCTGCTTACGTATTCCCTCTTAAATGAGAATCAGGTCAAAACGTAGTTTATTACAAAAGTCTCAAAAAATTGCAAAAGAGTAGTACTAAGGGCGGGCGGGTGGAGAATGGTTGTGATATGATATCCTTTTTAGTCTTCTTGATCTGTGAAGCGCTTTCTTTTCAAACATCTAGGTGCCATTTTGATGCATCGCCTTTGATAATAATCGTGCCTGTAGTTAAAATTCCACAATTATTGGTAACTCAGGTTGTATCTTTATCTCGCCTTGCTTAATCATTCTTTGTATCTTGAATTTGAGAGCTAGATAATCTTTGGTGTCATGTCCTTGAATGTTTGAATGGAATGCACAATTCTTGGATGGATCAAAGTTTTGAGGTGGACGCTGAGAGATAAAACCCTTCCTCGATTGTAGAAGACCTTTGGCTTTCAATATTTCAAGTATGTCAATAAATGGCTCATCCAAAAGAGCGAAATAGCAGTGCTTAATTTTCTTTTGGTGTCGAAGGTTGGCATGTGCTCGGGGAGACTACTTCTGGAAGTTTTGCTGAAATTTTTGCTGGCAATTAGGCTGGAGGTGCATGTTATGCAAGTTGGAAGTGGCATAAGATCGCAAAAATTGTTTATTGTCATAGCGTTGTAGCTGGCACATAGCCGTGGAAATTGAGTTATCTTCTTTATATTTGATTTGCAGGTTTCCAGGTATCTCTTGATGGAAGGTGTGGTTAATGGTTTGAGTTGTTGAATTGACCATGATTCTTCTTTCTTGAATGCCACATTCTAGCTCGTTTCCAATTCAAATCAAATCAGAGAAATTGCATGCATAAGTTGCAAGCAACTTATCAAAATATATGCCTTCTTGAATTTGAATTAATATTGATATCTATTCTCTCTCAGGCAATGAAAGATGTATTTTTGAAGCTTCTAATCTCCATCATATGGCATACTCATGAAAAAATTCATGCGGTATTTCTTTACTTTGAGCAAATCAGCCATGTGCGGATCACGTACAATGTTAAACTTATATTGCTTCACAAAATCGCTAGCCATATCTTCCCATGTATGCCATTTTCTATAGTCTTGTCGAGTGTACCAAGTGAGTGCTAATTCGGACAAACCTTAAATGAATAATCTCATTCGAATGGCCTCTTTATGTCCGATACCAATCAATCTACTGCAGTAATCCTTTAAATGAGCAATAGGATCTCTAATCCCATTAAAAATGTTGAACTTTGGTAGATTGTACCATAGTGGAAGTTCAACATGTGGATGCAAACACAAATCTTCGTACTTCAAACTTTGATAACTTCTTGATTGCAGCTCATTTTCAATGGCTTTCCTTAGATGCTGGAGCTCATTATCCAAATTCTTGTGGCCATTTGACTGAAATTATTTACCACGTCTCACATATTGACACAATGCTAAATGGTCTTGCTTGCCTTCCATAAAAGGAATAGCGACCGCGGAAGCCTGGATATTGGGCATCATCATAACTTGATTAGGAGTGTAAGTTAATGGTATTTGTGGAGAGATTGTATAAGTAGGATTTGGGCAAGAAAGCATACTTAAGAAAATGTTTTGATTTGAGCTGGAAGCAGAAGCTATATTCAGAAGTAGGTCGAAAGTATTTCCGAGATTAACCAACATGTTTCTTCGCACCACATTCACATTGGTACCATTAGTCTGTGCTTGTAATAGTCCCTTACTAGTGTTGAATTCTTCAAATTGTTCTATCATTATAGCCTTGTCCTTTTGTAGATTCGCAGCCAAAATAGTGTTCAATGCTAGGCAACCTTTAAAGGAAAAATAAAACTATACAAACAAAATAAAGTGTTAGCATATAATAATAATAATGAAGTAAATACATAAAAATAATAGAGTATATGATTATATAGATTAATTCATGCTATGTTAAGTAGGAGCCTTAAACTAGAAATGATGTCCGATGTTGCAAAAAGGATGGACGAGAATGAATTGTTATCTAGAGGGCTTTAACACTTGAGACTTGTCATGGAAGCGAATTGATTTGAAATTTTGTGAAAGTTTGACTCATGTAGAACATCAAAGCTTTAGCTCTAGCACAGGTTTTTGTCATTTCAAAACTCAAGCGTACTTTAGAACATTGCCCCAGTCTTTATGAAGTCTCTGATGATTACTCAATGGCATGGTTTCACGTTTAGCATACTCAACCTTCATGCCAATAATCTACCCCAATTTCTTTCATGAAGGAAAATGAAATTTTTTGCTATAATAAGACTGAGTCTTATATAGACTTCCTATATATCCCACCACGGGAATCAAGTTAAGCGTATTTCCAAAGTACATTAAAGAGAATTTAACTAATGTGACCGAACCCGATATGGATTGCCTACATATCCCACCAAGGGAATCAGGTCCAACGTAGTTCAGTTACAAACAAATACAGATCAATAATTTTAAAATGAAAGGGCTAAACCCGATAACATATTCTATGCGACAAGAATCAAGCTGGTCATAGTTCGTTACAAAAGACGGATACAAAAGATGATCAACTAAGCGTACAAAATAACATAACTTCTAATGATATTGCTGTTTCCAAAACTAAATCTTAGTTAACGATTCCCAACTATTCTTCTTCTGAGAGGCTCTTCCACATGCTCAACTCTTCTCTATTGTTGGGTTGTAGGGAAGAGCTGAATTAGCAAATTGCGGATAAGCTACTTGGATGAAATTCTGTATAGGGGTGACATTTGGAAGTTGGTGCCACATAGATTGAAAGGGAGGCACCGCTCCCTGAATGACCCTACCATTATCCAACAGCTTCTGGATTTCCTCTTTCAGATAATGACACTCATTTGTTGTGTGGCCTAGCATGCCTGAGTGAAATGTACAACACTTGGTTGGATTGAAATGAGGTGGAGGGCAGGTTTTGGTTGCATGATACCAAATGATTTCAATCTCTCAAAAATGATAGAAGGTGGTTCACTCAAAAGGGTAAAGTTTCGGGATTTTCTTATCTTGGGTGCTAATGGTGGAGGATTTAATGTTTCATCAATTATTCTATTACGACCCTAGTTCACCAATTGTGAACCTGTCATGACGGCACCCAGTCCTCGCGACTAGGTAACCCTAACACGATGCAGAATATACAACTCTTATGAACAAAAGTTATTATAACAACGGAATAATGTAAAAGAAATGTAATAAGTGCTGCTCGGCACATACACTTCACCAAATACCAGAAGAAGACACACTACCAAGACCCAGAAACTCCCGGGCAACACGGACTAAGTACAATTGTGGCTCTATACATCAAGAATGTCTATACAACAGAAATAAGGGAAATAGCTGATATCACTAATGAGAATAGAAGGGGACTCTCTGGATCCGCGGACGTAGCAGATCATACCTCAAGTCTCCTGACAGTGCTCCTAAATCACCTGTAATGTGTCTGATCTGATGTACCCAGGGTCTGCACAACAAAAGTGTGCAGAAGAGTAGTATGAGTACACCACGGCGGTACTCAGTAAGTGCCAAGCCTAACATCGATGGAATAGTGACGAGGAAGGTCAGGGCCCTAACGAGAAGTAATAAAATAATGATAACAATAATAAATCGAGCAGTTCAAATGAGAATAAGACTGAAATAACAGCAATGAAGTAAATACTGCAACCATCTACAATTAAGCTAACAAGGAGAAATCAACACAATAATGTACAAATCAACCAGACCAGGATATCCGAGAATTAAACCCGCAATCCCTCTCTATACTCAACAGCTCAGGATTTCTGGGGAATCGAACACGCAGTCAATACATCAGTCTCACAGGATCTCCGATAATTGAACCCACAGTCAGTATATCAGTATCTCTGGGTCTCCAGGAATCGAACTTGCAGCCCTTAGATCTCAAGGAATTGAACCCGCAGTACGTATCTCAATATCTCAGGATCTCCGGGAATTGAACCCGCAGTCTGTATCGCTATAACTCAGGATCTCCGGGAATCGAACCCGCAGTCTATATCTCAATAACTATGGGTCTCCGGGAATTGAACCCGCAGCCATCGGATCTCCGAAAATTGAACTCGTAGTCCACAAACACAAACACAACCAATAAGAGGAAAAACACAGAGAAATATGAAGTACATAGCTACAAAATTAATTAAGACAAGTAGGCACTTAGACAGATAATCCTATCTAATCATGCTTCTCTAACTAACATCAGATAAGTCTTACAACTGAATCAATTAAATATCAAGAATATCACGATTTGAACAGTTCAAGTAAGGTGGTTTTCCAACAATCTGCGCAAGCACACACCCGTCACCTCTCGTACAAGGCATTTAAATCAACACATATATAACCTATGGGAGAAGGTTCCCCCATGCAAGGTTAGACAAGTCACTTACCTCAATTCCGGTACAAAACCGCTAAGAAATGACTCTCTTACCATGAGTATCCGACTCCGAGTGGCCCGAATCTAGTCAAACCAATTACACAGTGTAAATAACATCGCAAGTAACTAATTACAATGATAAAATTAAAGATACGACGCTAAAGTGGGTGAAATGACCAAAATACCCCTACGTCCATAGGCTCGGAATCGAAATATTTTTATATGTTCAGAACCCTCGTACTCTCACGAGTCTAACCATATAGAATTTATCGAAATCGGAGTTCGTTTGTCCCTCCAAATTGTCAAAGTTTCTTCTATGAAACTACCCCAATTTTACACCCCAACTCCGATATTAAAGGAAGAAATTAAGTTTAGATTAGTTAATAATGATCACAAGGGAGTAAGAAATTGTTACCCAACAATTGTATCTGAAAAGCACGCGAGAAATTACTCAAAACCGAGCTCCCTAGCTTGAGTTTTTGTAAAAATGGTGAAACCCTCTCGGATGAAGTGTTATATTCTGATTCTGTCTACCAAGGTATTTACTCTATGTGATCGCATCACACCCATTGCGATTGCATAGAACAAACTTCCCAGCCCACCACTTTACACTATGCGATCGCACACTAAGCTCTACGATCGCATAGCTTAACATAACAGCACTATGCGATCGCACTCCAAGCTACGCGATCGCATAGAACAAACTAAAGGGCATGGGACCCCCTACTCCTTACACTATGCGATCACAGAGACCTTTATGCGATCGCAGAGCACAATCATCCAAAATTACGCGATCGTATGGCCCTTTTCGCGATCGCATAAAACAAAAATTTGGTCTCCTCCCAAACCTTCTATGCGATCGCATCACCCCTATGCGATCGCATAGAGTACTCATCTGCAACACATACCAGCAGCCAACAACACTTCTAATATGCAAGAATTGGTCCAATTGGACCCCCAGATTCACTCCGCGGCCCTTGGGACCCCAACGAAAGCCACCAACCTATCACAAAACACGATATAAACTTGTTCCAACCATAAAAACATGCCCTTAAACACGGAAATCATCAAATTATAGCGAATTCAAGCCTAAGTTCCAACCAAAACTTCCGAAACCTACATGCTATCAAAAACCCGACCAAACGATGTCCGAATGACCTAAAAATTTACAAACATATCCAAAATCACCTAACGAAGCTACTGCAACTACCGGAATTTCATTCCGACTTTCGGATCAAAATCTCACCTACCGATCGAATTTCCAAAAATTCCAAACTTGGCATTTCAAGCCTAAATGAGCTACAGACCTCCAAAATACATTCTGAACGCGCTCCCAACCCCGAAATCACCTAACAGAACTACTAGAACAATCGAATTTCCGTTCCAAGGTCGTCTTAACACTATTCCAAATACAGCCATTTTTCAACTATAAAACTCTTATTTAGGGACTAAGTGTCCCAAAACACTCCAAATTCTACCACAATAGCATAAATGAACTTAGGGGAACAGTTAAATTGGGGATCGGGGCGTAAATTTAAAAAATGACCGGTCGGGTTGTTACATCTTCCCACACATAAAAGATTCGTTTGTCCTTGAACGAGCATAAAAAGCATACCTGGAGTGGTGAAGAGATGAGGGTACTGGCTGAGCATATTCTGCTCGGTCTCCCAAGTCGCCTCCTTGACCGACTGACCCCGCCACTAGACCTTTACTAAAGCGATGTTCTTTGACCTTAGCTTCCTGATTTGCCTATCCAGAATGACCACTAGCTCCTCAACATAAGACAGATCTTCATCTAGCTGAACAGAAGTGAAATCCAATATGTGCGACGGGTCACCATGGTATCTCCGGAGCATAGAGACATGAAATACGGGATGGACTCCGGCTAGGCTGGGACATAAGGCCAGCTCATAAGTAACCTCCCCAACATGCCTCAAAATCTCAAAAGGGCCAATGAATCTCGGACTCAGCTTCCCCTTCTTCCCAAACCTCATGACGCCCTTCATGGGCGAGACCCGAAGTAGAACCCGCTCGCCAACCATAAAAGCCACATCGCGGACCTTCTTGTCCGCATAACTCTTCTGTCTGGACTGGGCTGCACGGATTCTGTCCTGAATCACCTTGACCTTGTCCATTGCATCCTGGACCATCTCAGTACCTAGCACCCTGGCCTCGCCCGGCTCGAACCAACCCACGGGAGACCTGCACCTCCTACCATATAGGGCCTCATACGGTGCCATCTTAATACTAGACTGGTAGCTGTTGTTATAAGCAAACTCCGCCAATGGCAAGAAATGATCCCATGAACCTCCAAACTCAATCACGCACGCACGGAGCATATCCTCTAAAATCTGAATAGTGCGCTCGGACTGCCCATCAGTCCGGGGGTGAAATGCTGTGCTCAGCTCCACCCGAGTGCCTAACTCCTGCCGCACGGCTCTCCAGAACCGTGAAGTGAACTGCCTCTATCTGAAATGATGGAGACTGGAATACCATGCAGCCGGACTATCTGATTTAGACCTCCGCCAGCCGCTCCGATGAGTAAGTAGTGCACACAAGTATGAAATGAGCGGACTTGGTTAGCCAATCCACAATGACCCAAATGGAATCAAACTTCCTCACCGTCCGTGGAAGTCCAGATATGAAGTCCATGGTGATGCGCACCCATTTCCACTCTGGGATCTCAATCTGCTACATTAACCCACCCGGACGTTGATGCTCATACTTCACCTGTTGGCAGTTGAGGCACCTAAAAACATAGTTAACAATATCCTTCTTCATTTGCCTCCACCAGTAATGCTGCCTCAAGTACTGATACATCTTCGCGGTACCTGGATGGATGGAATACCGCGAGCTATGGGCCTCTGCTAGAATCAGCTCTCAAAGACCATCTACATTGGGCACACAAATACACCCCTGCATCCTCATCACTCCGTCATCCCCAATGGTGACATCCCGAGCATCACCACGCCGAACCTTGTCCTGAAGATCCTGCAAATAATGGTCATCAAACTGTCGCTCTCTGATGCAATCAAATAAAGAAGACCAAGAAGCCACACAGGCCAGAACCCGGCTGGGCTCCGAAAGATCCAGTCTAACAAACTGCCTAGCAAAGGCCTGAAATCTATCGCCATACGCCTCTCCGAAGCTGGTAGATATGCCAAACTACCCAAACTCTCTGCCCGGCAACTCAACGTATCAGCAACTACATTGGCCTTGCCCGGATGATAGATAATAGTAATATCATAGTCCTTCAACAGCTCCAACCATTACCTATGACGCATGTTCAGGTCCTTCTACTTAAGTAAGTGCTGCAAGCTCCAATGATTAGTGTAGATCTCACAAGGAACCCCATACAAATAATGATGCCAAATCTTCACAGCGGGAACAATGGAAGCTAGCTCAAGATTGTGGACATGGTAGTTCTTTTCATGTACCTTCAGCTGTCGGGATGCGTAGGCAATCACCCAACCGTCCTGCATCAATACTGCGCCGAGTCCAACTTGTGAGGCATCACAATATACCGTATAGGACCCCGAACCGGTAGGCAACATCAAGATAAGGCCGAAGTCAAAGCTGTCTTGAGCTTTTGAAAGCTCACCTCACACTCCTCTGTCCACTAAAAAGGGGCACCCTTTTGGGTCAATCTGGTCATAGGTGCTGCGATCGAGGAGAAACCCTCTACAAAACGACGGTAATAACCTGCCAAGCCAAGGAATCTACGAATCTCAGTAGCTGAGGAGGGCCTGGGCCAACTCTGCACGGCCTCCACCTTCCTCAGATCCACTCGAATACCCTCGCTCGATACCACGTGGCCTAGAAATGACACTGAACTAAGCCAGAATTCACATTTAGATAACTTTGCATATAATTGCTTCTCCCTCAGAGTCTGAAGCACTACCCTCAGGTGCTGCTCGTGCTCTTCCCGACTCTGGGAATATACCAAAATATCATCAATGAAAACAATCACGAACGAGTCAAGATTTGGCCTGAATACACTGTGCATCAAATGCATAAAAGCTGCTGGGGCATTAGTCAGCCCAAAAGACATCACGAGGAATTCATAGTGACCATACCGAGTCTCGAAGGCAGTCTTCGGGGTATCTGGCTCCCGAATCTTCAGCTGGTGATACCCAGAGCGCAAATCAATCTTGGAGAACACCTGTGCACCCTGTAGCTGGTCAAATAAGTCATCAATACGTGGTATAGAATATCGGTTCTTCACTGTAACTTTGTTCAACTGGCGATAGTAATTACAAACACATAGAACCGTCCTTTTTCTTCACAATCAACACAGGAGCACCCCAAGGTGAAACACTGGGCCGAATGAAACCCTTACCCAACAACTCCTGTAACTGATCCTTCAACTCCTTCAACTCAGGAGGAGCCATGCGGTACGGAGGAATAGAAATGGGCTGAGTGCCCGGCAATAAGTCAATACCAAAATTGATATCTCTGTCAAGAGTCATGCTTGGGAGATCACCTGGAATAGATCAAAGAAATCACGTACCACTGGGACAGAATCAATAGAAGGAGTGTCAACACTGACATCCCTCACATAAGCTAGATAAGCTGCAGACCCTTTCTCAACCATTTGCTGAGCTTTGAGAAAGGAAATAACACGGCTAGGGGTGTGATCTAGAGTACCACTCCACTCACGTGGAATGCCTGGCATAGCCAGCGTCACGGTCTTGGCGTGACAATCAAGAATAGTATAATAGGGCGACAACCAGTCCATGCCTAGAATAATATCGAAATCAACCATACCGAGCAATAACAGATTAGCTCTGGTCTCAAAACCACAAATAGTGACCAAACACGACCGATACACATGGTCCACAACCAAAGAACCTCTCACCAGAGTAGAAACATAAATGGGGGCACTCAAAGAATCTCGAGGCACACCAAGATGTGAAGCAAAATAAGAGGACACATATGAAAAAGTAGAACCAGGATCGAATATAACCGATGCCTCTCTGTGACTAATTAAGATAATATCTGTGATAATAGAATCGGAGGTAACAGCTGCAGCGCGATTAGGAATAGCATAAAATCTGGACTGACCCCTCTCTCGAGGGCAGCCTCTAGCACCCTGATCCCCGCCCCTGGCTGGCTGGGTAGGTAGGGTGGCAGCTAGGGCTGGAACGATGGCCTGCTGACCCTGTGAACCACACTCAGGCTGCGAAGTCTGTGGATGCGCTCCTCTCCTACGCCTGGGGCACTCCCTAACCAGATGGTAAGTATCCATGTAGTCAAAACAAGCTCTATGAGGATGCGGTGGCTGTGACTGACCGGCCTCGCCCCCGAGTTACCCCGCGCAGGAGGCGCACTAGAAACTAGGGGAGCATAATAAGGCTCTTGATGTGCTGGAAGAGCTAGAGTGCTACCAACTGCTAGTAATACTGAATGAACTGGGCGACCGGAATAACCCCTGCCAAAGCGACCGGCTGCTGAAGTACGGGCACCAGAGAAATGACCCGACTTATAAGACCTCTTGGCCTCCCTCTCTCCTCGCTCTCTAGGGAGCATACTCTCGATCTGCCTGGCAATACTCACCCCCTGCTGATGCAGTACATCTATCTCCAGCTCCCTAGCCATGTTGGATCGGATTGGCAGAATAAGGCCCTCAATAAACCTCAGCACTCTTTCCCGGACCGTGGCTACCAAGGCCGGTATGTGCCTGGATAACCGGGTGAAATTGATAGCATACTCCGATACTGTCATAGAGCCCTAATACAACCGCTCAAAATCCGATCGCCAAGTGTCCCTAAGGATCTGGGGAACAAACTCCCTCAAACAAATATTAGAAAACTGTGTCCATGTCAACGAGGCAGACGCATCTGGACTATCCAACTCATACGTGCGCCACAAATCATAAGCGGCCCCACGAAACTGAAAAGCAGTAAAGGAAACCCCGCTAGTCTCCACTATACCCATAGTACGGAGGATATGATGACACTCCTCCAAAAATCGCAATGCATCATCCGAAGCCAAGCTAGTGAACACTGGGGGATCATATTTCTAGAACCTCTCTAATCTACACTGCTCGTCCTCAGAGGCAGCTGCCCCACCTCCGGGCTATACTGGGGCGGCATGAGGCATAGTAATAATCTCTGGAACCTGCCCTACGGGAACTCGCTGCTCAGGTGTAACGACTGCGGGAGTCTGGGCCTCTTCCCCGACCTGAGATGTAGCTGCAGTGAGTGGAAGCAACCCCGCCCGAGCTAAAGTAGTATACATGCTCATAAATTGGTCCAGGGTCTCCTGGAGTGTTGGAGTAGTAGCAGCTGTAGTCAGTGTACCAGGTGCCTGCGCTCCAACCTGATCCACCGGTGGTGCCTCAGCGCGCGTGCGGCTGTTGTAGCTGCAGCTCGGGCGGATCCTCGACCTCTACCAAGCCCCCGGCCTCTAGGAGCGGAAACAAGAGGCGCGTGTGCCTAATCCTCACGAGTCGCACGTGTCCTCACTATCTATGAGAGAATAGAAAATAGAAGTTTAGATTTGGTGCAAAAATACCGCACGACAAGGAATTCGAAAGAAATGAAGAGTTTCCTAAACAGTTACATAGCCTCTCATAGATAAATATAGACGTCTCCGTATCGATCCGCGAGACTCTAAATAACTGGTCTGTGTCCCGTGACTCCTATGAATGTAGAGCTCTAATACAAACTTGTCACGTCCCTAGTTCACCAATCGTGAAACTATCATGACGGTACCCAGTCCTCGCGACTAGGTAAGCCTAACACGATGCGGAATGTACAACTCTTATGAACAAAAGTTATTATAACAACAAAATAATGTAAAAGAAATTTAATAAGTACTGCTCGGCACATACACTTCACCAAATACCAGAAGAAGACACACTACCAAGACCCGAAAACTCACGGGCACCATAGACTAAGAAAGAGTACAACTGTGGCTCTATACATCAAGAATGTCTATACAACAAAAATAAGGGAAATAGCTGATATCACTAATGAGAATACAAGGGGACTCTCCGGATCCGCGGACGTAGAAGATCATACCTCAAGTCTCCTAAAGATGCTCCTAAATCACTTGTAGTGCGACTGATCTGAAGTACCTGGATCTACACAACAAAAGTGTGCAGAAGAGTAGTATGAGTACACCACGGCGGTACTCAGTAAGTGCCAAGCCTAACCTCGATGGAGTAGTGACGAGGAAGGTCAGAGCACTACCGAGATGTAATAAAATAATGATAATAATAATAATATCGAGCAGTTAAAATGAGAATAAGACTGAAATAAAAGCAATGAAGTAAATACTGCAACCGTCTACAATTAAGCTAACAGGAGAAATCAACAAAACAATGTAAAAATCAACCAAACCAGGATCTCCGGGAATTGAACCCACAGTCCCTCTCTATACTCAACAGCTCAGGATCTCCGGGAATCGAACCCATAGTCCATAGCCTCGTCCTTTTGTAGATTCGCAGCCAAAATAGGGTTCAATTCTAGGCAACCTTTAAAGGAAAAATAAAACTATACAAACAAAATAAAATATTGGCACATAATAATAATGAAGTAAATGCATAAAAATAATAGAGTATATGATTATATAGATTAATTCATGCTATGTTAAGTAGGAGCCTTAAATTAGAAATGATGGCCGATGTTGCAAAAAGGACGGACGAGAAAGAATTGTTATCTAGAGGGCTCTAACGGTTTAGACTTGTCATGGAAGCGAATTGATTTGAAATTTTGTGAAAGTTTGACTCACGTCGAACATCAAAGCTTTAGCTCTAGCACATGTTTTTGTCATTTCAAAACTCAAGCATACTTTAGAACATTGCCCTAGTCTTTATGAAGTCTCTGATGATTACTCAATGGCATGGTTTCACGTTTAGCATACTCAACCTGCGTGCCAATAATCTGCCCCAATTTCTTTCATGAAGGAAAATGAAAATTTTGCTATAATGAGACTGAGTCTTATATAGACTGCCTACATATCCCACCACGGGAATCAAGTTAAATGTAGTTCCAAAGTACATTAAAGAGAAGTTAACTAAAATGTGACCGAATCCGATGTGGATTGCGTACGTATCCCACCAAGGGAATCAGGTCCGACGTAGTTCAGTTACAAACAAATACAAATCAAAAATTTTAAAATGAAAGGGCAGAATCCGATAACATATTCTATGCGGCAAGAATCAAGATGGTCATAGTTCGTTACAAAAGATGGATACAAAAGATGATCAATTAAGCGTACAAAATAACATAACTTCTAATGATATTGCTACTTCAAAAACTAAATCTTAGTTAACGATTCCCAACTATTCTTCTTCTGAGAGGCTCTTCCACATCCTCAATTCTTCTCTATTGTTGGGTTGTAGGGAAGAGCTGAATTAGCAAATTGCGGATAAGCTACTTGGATGAAATTCTGTATATGGGTAACATTTGGAAGTTGGTACCACATAGATTGAAAAGGAGGCACCGGTCCCTGAATGACCCTACCATTATCCAACAACTTCTAGATTTCCTTTTTCAGATAATGACACTCATATGTTGTGTGGCCTAGCATGCCAGAGTGAAATGTACAACACTTGGTTGGATTGAAATGAGGTGGAGGGATTTTGGCAGGTTTTGGTTGCATGATACCAAATGATTTCAATCTCTCAAAAATGATAGAAGGTGGTTCACTCAAAAGGGTAAAGTTTCGGGATTTTCTTATCTTGGGTGTTAATGGTGGAGGATTTAATGTTTCATCAATTACTCTGTCACGAACCTAGTTAACCAATCGTGAACCTGTCATGACAGCACCCAGTCCTCGTGACTAGGTAAGCCTAACACGATGCGGAATGTACAACTCTTATGAACAAAGTTATTATAACAGCGGAATAATGTAAAAGAAATGTAATAAGTGCTTCTCGGCACATACACTTCACCAAATACCAGAAGAAGACACACAACCAAGACCCGAAAACTCACGGGCAACACAGACTAAGAAAGAGTACTAATGTGGCTCTATACATCAAGAATGTCTATACAACGGAAATAAGGGAAATAGCTGATATCACTAATGAGAATAGAAGGGGACTCTCCGGATCCGCGGACGTAGCAGATCATACCTCAAGTCTCCTGAAGATGCTCCTAAATCACATGTAGTGCGACTGATCTGAAGTACCTGGATCTGTACAACAAAAGTGTGCAGAAAAGTAGTATGAGTACACCACGGCGGTACTCAGTAAGTGCCAAGCCTAACCTCGATGGAGTAGTGACGAGGAAGGTCAGAGCCCTACCAAGAAGTAATAAAATAATGATAATAATAATAATAATAATAATAATAATAATATCGAGCAGTTCAAATGAGAATAAGACTAAAATAACAGCAATGAAGTAAATACTGCAACCATTTACAATTAAGCTAACAAGGAGAAATCAACACAATAATGTACAAATCAACCAAACCAGGATCTCCGGGAATTGAGCCCACAGTCCCTCTCTATACTCAACAGCTCAGGATCTCCGGGAATCGAACCCGCAGTCCATACATTAGTCTTAAAGGATCTTTGGGAATTGAACTCGCAGTCCGTATATCAGTATCTCTGGGTCTCCTTGAATCGAACCCGCAGCCATCGGATCTACGGGAATTGAACCCGTAGTCCGTATCTTAATATCTCAGGATCTCCGGGAATTGAACCCGCAGTCCGTATCTCAATAACTCAGGATCTTCAGGAATCGAACTCGCAGTCTGTATCTCAGTAACTCTGGGTCTCCGGAAATTGAACCCGTAGCCCTCGGATCTTCAGGAATTGAAACCGCAGTCCATAAACACAAACACAACCAATAAGAGGAAAAACACAGAGAAATATGAAGTACATAGCTACAAAATTACACCAAATCCAGTCTCAACAAGTTCCAGGAAGTTCGATTTAGACAAGTAGGCACTTAGACAGATAATCCTATCTAATCATGCTTCTCTAACTAACATTAGATAAGTCTTACAACTGAATTAATTAAATATCAAGAATATCACAATTTGAACAGTTCAAGTAAGGTGGTTTTCCGACAATCTGCGCAAGTACACGCCCGTCACCTCGCGTACAAGTCATTTAAATCAACACATATATTACCTAGGGGAGAAGGTTCCCCCACGCAAGGTTAGACAAGTCACTTACCTCAATTCCGATACAAAACCGCTAAGAAACGACTCTCTTGCCATGTGTATCCGACTCCGAGTGGCCCAAATCTAGTCAAACCAATTACACAGTGTAAATAACATTGCAAGTAACTAATTACGATGATAAAATTAAAGCTACAATGCGAAGTGGGTGAAATGACCAAAATACCTCTGCAGCCATCAGCTCGGAATCAAAATATTTTACATTTTCAGAACCCTCATACTCTCGCGAGTCTAACCATACAAAATTTATCGAAATTGGAGTTCGTTTGCCCCTGCAAATCGTCAAAGTTTCTTCTATGAAACTACCCCAATTTTACACCCCAATTTTGAAATTGAAGGAAGAAATTGAGTTTAGATTAGTGAATTATGATCACAAGGGAGTAAGAAATTGTTACCCACCAATTGTCTCTGAAAAGCACGCGAGAAATCAGTCAAAACCGAGCTCCCTAGCTTGAATTTTTGTAAAAATGGTGAAACCCTCGCGGATGAAGTGTTATATTCTGATTTTGTCTGCCCAAGTATTTACTCTACGCGATCGCATAACACCCATTGCGATCGCATAGAACAAACTTCCCAGCCCACCACTTTACACTATGCGATCGCACACTAAGGTCTGCGATCGCATAGCTTAACATAACAGCACTATGCGATCGCACTCCAAGCTATGCGATCACATAGAACGAACTAAAGGGCCTGGGATCCCCTACTTCTTACACTATGTGCTCGCATAGACCTTTATGCGATCGCAGAGCACAATCATCCAAAGCTATGCGATTGTACGGCCCTTTCCGCGATCGCATAGAACAAAAATTTGGTATCCTCCCAAACCTTATATGCGATCGCATCACCCCTATGTGATCGCATAGAGTACTCATCTGCAACACATACCAGCAGCCAACAACACTTCTAAAATGCAAGAATTGGTCCGATTGGACCCCCAGATTCACCCCGAGGCCCTCGGGACCCCAACGAAAGCCACCAACCTATCCCAAAAAATGATACGAACTTGTTCCAACCATAAAAACACGCCCTTAAACACAGAAATCATCAAATTATAGCGGATTCAAGCCTAAGTTCAAACCAAAACTTTCGAAACCTACATGCTATCAAAAACCCGACCAAACGATGTCCGAATGACCTAAAAATTTGTAGACATATCCAAAATCACCTAACGAAGATACTGCAACTGTCGGAATTTCATTCTGACTCTCGGATCAAAATTTTACTTATCGATCGAATTTCCAAAAATTCCAAAGTTCGGCATTTCAAGCCTAAATGAGCTACAGACCTCCAAAATACATTCCGAACGTGCTCTCAACCCCGAATTCACCTAACAAAGCTAATGGAACCATCAAATTTCTGTTCCGATATCTTCTTAACACTGTTTTGAATACGGCCATTTTTCAACTATAAAGCTCTCATTTAGGGACTAAGTGTCCCAAAACACACCAAATTCTAGAACCGAACCTCCCGGCAAACCACAATAGCATAAATGAACATAGGGGAACAATTAAATTAGGGATCAGGGTGTAAATTTAAAAAACGACCGGCTGGGTCGTTACATTACTCTTTTCCCTTTATCCTCGAGGTGTGTCTCAATCGACTTGGCAAGCTTCAAAGTTGATCCTACTGCATTTCTTTGAGGTTCGTTCTCTTTCAAACTCTGAGGATACTCTATGGATTTTCTCTTCAACGGGTTATATTTGCTAGTAGTATTGGTGGATGACCCATATTGCTTGACAAAGTCCTTTACTAGGTCATTTCAACTAAACCATTTCCATGTGTCTTGCTTTGCATACCACATTAATGCTGGCCTGTAAGTGTCCTCACAGCCTCAACGTAAATTCATTTTCTTGCCCTATGCATGCTAGCCAATTATGATATGCCTTCAAATGGATTTGAGGACAACCTATCCCGTAGTACATTGGAACATTAATAAGATTAGAAATATCCCCATTTTCATTTTTTTCCATAACTAAATCTGACTCAGGTTGTAAGACATGACCTTCTCTCAAAGGAACATGGTTATTCTCTATACTGAAATGTTTTCCACCACTTTCTCTATCCTTACTTGTCTCGGCCACGCTACCGAATGTCTTTTCTAGCAAGAAAGACTGCATATTTGGAAAAGACTGGGCATTACATTCATAAATAGGAAATAGAGCTGTACGAATTGGAGAGTAACCTTTTCCGTTGGACGAGTTCTTAAGATCAACTATCGTTTTCTTAATGCCAAAAATTCTTGCTCCGTTTGTGCCACCTTTAATTCAAGCTTAACAATCTTATCTTGGGATGATTCTGTTTTCTCGCCACCAGCTTCATCTTCAAATAAGTCAATCACGATAATCTGATCAGCCATATCGTCCTTGAAGTTCTCCTTGTTTTGATGTTCAACCTAAGTCAACCTTCGGAGGAAAGAAATAATATAGATGGTAAGAACTAAAGTTGAGGGTAGAACTTTTAGGAATACATTCCTAAGAAATTTATGGATCATGTCTTATATTAGGGCTACATATAAGAGGAGCCAAAAATTGGTGATTTTTATCTTGAAAATAATTTGTTAGTATTTGTATATAGACAAGCTTGGAGTCAAAATAATTGATAAGGATATGGTAGTCATGAAAATACTCTAATGTATTTTTATTGGCAAATCATTATGTTGTCGAGGCTTGGGAATATGGTGTCAACCGTTTTTAGAGTTATTGGATAGTACCTCGACTCATGCGCCAAAACTTAGAATTATCGATTGCGCGAAGATTAATTTCGACGACCCGAAATAAGACGATATACTTGAATTGAATAGGTAAAAATATTGGAAACAATTTGACAATGCAAATTGACCAAATAGTGACCTTCTATTGCTCGGTAGATTGTGCAAGTTTGGTCAGCTACCAACTTGTAAATGAGAATTGGCACAAAGATAAAAATTCTAATATATTTTAAGAAAATTTGAGCTATGCGACAAGTATTCTATATTGTTGGAGATAGAAGTTTATGCTTGTGTGGAAAAGACATGGAAGAACTGAAGGTATAAAATTATGTGAGGCACGAATGCAATTTTTGAAAAAAAAAATATAACTATATTTTAAAAAAAGAACGCAAATAACCTTAACTCATAAAATTAGATGGGGAACATATATTGCCTAATTATGAAAGATTATGCCAATTTTAATGAAATCATACACTTGTTGGTTAAAGAAAATTCTTGAGGCTAGTTGAATGCTCAAGGAATATCATGACGAATCGAGCTTGTTAGAGAGTTTGTGGGCAAAAGGTCCTACTTAAAAAATGAAAGGATATCTTAATTGGAATCGAAGAATTGGAATGGACATAAGAGAAATCTAGGCCTAAAAAAATACCTAAACGGTGCTCTAGATTAGTTAAAGAGCTTTAATCGCGGAACGATTGGTAATAATTATCATTAATAAGTCAAGAGGATGATATAAAAATAAAAATAAAATAAATAAATAAAAAATATGTAAACAAATAGAGTATATATTTAAATAAAAAAGTAAACAGGCTGGATAATTAATATTTTCATCTTCTGAAAACAAAAAAATGTTAGTAAAAATAATAAAGTCAAGTAAGCAGCATAGCAAATAAGCGACGTAGCAAGTAAGCAAGCAAATCATGTGACAGATTCCAAAACATAACAAATAATTGCGCGTCCTAATATGCAGAGGGCCCTTTAGTGCCTGTGGTAGGCCTAACGTGTTGAAAGATAAATATGTCATTATGTATCATTCCATTTCTATAAATTAATATTTAAAAAAATAAATAAATAAATAACTACTTAAACATTTTTCTTTCTTTTTTCTGTAAAAAGAGAGTGCATTTTCGTAAAAAAGAACAAAAAAAAGTATAATAAAATATATTTATTATAATTAATTAAGTAAGTAATTCCATTTTTCAAAAGTGAAAGAAGTACATGAATCTTTTAAGCCATTTTATTTAACTTTTACGTAAAAAAAATTAAAAGAGAATACAATAAAGGATATTTTGGTCATGTGTAAACTTCTTGTTGTTCTGTAAGAATTTGAAAACATTTCACATGTTATAAAAATAGATAGTCATGCTCATCTAACTAAGATTTAATTAATTTAAAGTAAATGATCCGCATAATTGGTATGTTCACTCTTCAAATAATGCACGTAAATATGATGAGTGTCACTTGGGGTTAAAAACTCACTTGGACATTTAGGTAAGGTTAACTAATAAATTTAATACACCTCGGGTATTTTGCCACCTAAGGTTAAAATGATGCATGCTCTTAACAAGATTTTAGTTTAGCTCTATCTTAGGTGGACTAAGAGGGGGTTTTCTAGACCGATCTTCTCCCAAGCGGACAACTTAAGAGTGGAAAGCACATGACTGTCGATTGCATCGCTGATCGACTTACCCACAAACTTTTCCCTAAAAGGTATTTTTAGTAGTGCACGGCTGCAAACCGCGTAACCGCTAGGTGTGTGCTTTGTGTGAATTTTTTAAAAATGGAGGAAGTGAAATTTATATAAAAGCAATAATAATAGATGAACAATTTATAAATTACAATTTCTCATATAACAACAATTCAAATAAGCATCATAACAATAAAAAACACACAAATTAATTTTTATTAGTAACCTAAGTTTGTTGTGGTTTAGAACCTAGGATCCCCAACAGAGTCGTCATGCTGTTATACACCATTTTAATACAGGTCATACTAGAGTATAACATAATGGTAATTCTGAAGGTTTAATTAATTAAAGAGACTCGCCACCTAATTATTTTAATGGTGAATTAAGACACCTATTTACTAAACAATGGTTAAACTTAACTCTTTTTTTTTGCAGCCCGCTTAACCTTAAGATTGTGTGTAAGAATTCTAATTAATTCTATAGGGAAGGTTGTGAGGTACCCTATATGGTCCATAATTACCGTTAACCGGTCAAACTTAGGTTAATTAATATAGGGTAAGAAATATGTAGAATATCACTAATTGATTAACTAAATTAATATTGTGAAAGAACCCAAGACTCAAACTTAGTAATTCATGTATTTAAAGAATTGATCGATAAAAAAAATTAGGTTAAGATGGGTCAAAGCGAAAAAACGCTATTGGCTCAAATTAGAAATATCTGTTTGTTTGGCCATTCGTAAAGTTGCTTTTAAGTACAACCATTTTGAACTTAAGTTTAAAGAACTTTGTTTCTGAAGAGAAATATTTATTAGCAATTTTTTTATTTTTAATTTTTTTGGATCAAAGCTCGAACCTCAAATTTTCGACCTAGCAGAAGAAATATTTTAAAGACATTGGCAAACTTCAATTTTGAATATAGTACATGAGTAAGAAGGTAGGTTTTTGTCACGACCCCAATCCCGGTCGTGATGGCGCCCAACACAATGCTAGGCAAGCCCGACCATATTATCCTTTTAACCAGCCAATTATTAAATAAATTAAACTTAAACAGTAGTTAGTCATAACAGGTGATAATCGAAACGTCAAAACATACAAAATACGGTCCCAAACATATCGTGGTGTCACGAGACCGAGCCTCTACAGAATAGCATCCTAATACAACCAAGTCTAGACAAATAGGAAATCAACAAGATGATAAAGAAGGAGAAAACAAGCTCTGCGGACGCTGGCAGCTACCTCGTAATCTCCGCCAAAGTAGATATAGATCAGCAGCTAAAATGTCTCAACTGCTCTCGGGCACCTGTGGATCTGCACCAAAAAGTGCAGGGGAGTGGGGTGAGTATATTTCAACTCAGTGAGTAACAATAATAAATAATAACTGAAAGTAAGAACTCCTGTGCTATCACTTAGCAGTTCTAAGGCAATCTTCACAAGTACGTCATCACTATAGTAGTACTTTAACCTCCAATCTACGTTTATCTCTACAAGATCTCCACACCGAACAAACCCTCGCTCGTACCCCTACGGTGTACGGCCATCTCAACATATAAAGGCACATACTTATGTCTATAATGTATAAGTATCTAAGTAAATAGTAGGATATGATTAAGTATAATGCTGCGGCGTGCAGCCCGCTCCAATACATATACTGCTGCGGCGCGCAGCCCGCTCCATTTAACGTCGACGGCGCTCACTGGGGGTGTATACAGACTTCGGAGGGGCTCCCTAGGCCCAAGCGCTATGGTGCTATGGCGTGCAGCCAGGTCCACCATATATTACTGCGGCGTGCAGTCCGATCCAACATATATACTGCTGCGGCGTGCAGCCCGATCCCATAATATACCAGCGCTCACTGGAATGTGTGCAGACTCAGACTCCGAAGGGGCTCCTACAGCCCAAGCGCAATAATACTGCGGCGTGCAGTCCGTCTCACATGTATATTACATGTATATTACATGTACATTACTGCGGCGTGCGGTCCGATCCAATATAGGTATCTATATACATAATACCTCATAATGGGTCCTCGACCCTATCCCAGTCAGTATGCACTTGGCCTCTCAGGCCCAATATAATATATCACAATGGGTCCTTGACCCTGTCTCGGTTAATATAGACTTGGCCTTTCGGGCCCAATATAACATCTCATAGTGGGTCCTTGACCCTATCTCATCTCAATCGGTATAGACTTGGCCTTTCAGGCCCACTCAGCTAGAACAGGGAATTCCACCCTAGATAATCTCTCTCAATGTACACATCTAGTACGGGCTCATATTATGCTATACAGCTAGAGCTATGGCCGAGTGTATATTTCCAACACGATATAAAGGTCACCTAGCTCTATAGGTTCCCTAATGCTCTACAGATCGGCACAAGGCCCCAAACATGGCTATTAGCCCAATGGTACAGTTATAACCTCATTAACAGTTGTACAACACAGTATTCTATTAGCCGGGAAGGACTAAGTCCGAACCCCTTATCACAATGTTACCACGCCCGTCATAGAACGCGTGTCTCATCTCAATATAGCACTGTAAAGTGCTAGTACGGGGTTTCAAACCCTCAGTGTATTGTTTACTACTACCACTCACCTCGAACCGGTAGAAGCTTCAATCCGCCTTGCGCTTGCCTCGCAAATCAATCTCCTCGGATGCCAAATCTGCTCAAAGTCATAGAGAATGCATCAATATACGCTAATTTCACGAAATTCATTCGAAATAACCCAATTTATATCAAAACCCACAAGTTGTCAAAACCCGACTTTTGGTACACTTGTCGAAAAATTACAAAATTTACATATTCGGAATCCTCATCTCGATACGAGTCTAGGCATATAAATTTTACCAAAATCGGACTCCATTTGCCCACTCAAATCAGTGTTTTTCTTAAATTTAGGCCTAGGGCCCAAACCCACCTTAAATCTTCCATTTACAGGGATTTAACCAAGGATTTCATGTTAAAATGATGTAATTAAGCCACAAAACTTACCTCCAACGAATCCCCGATGAATTACCAGCAATTCCCGTGAGTTTCTCTCCCTAGAACTCAAAAATGGCGTTTTGGGTTAATGAACCCGAGAGCCCTCTGTTCTGTGATTTTAATTCACTGCCAGACGATTTTACCCTACGCGTTCGCGATGGTCTCCACGCGAACGCGATGCCTTGCTCCATTCCTTCATCGCGAACGCGACGTAAAGTCACGCGTTCGCGAAGACCAATCTTCCTAGCCCGGATTTTTCCTCTACGCGTTCGCGTCCCATACCACGCGAACGCGATGCTTCGTCTTTTCCTCTTACGCGTCCGCGTCCTTCACCCACGCGAACGCGATGCGTTCCAACCTTCTCCTTCGCGAACGCGGCATGTTACCTCGCGAACGCGATGGCCAACTGGCCCCAGCCTACGCGAACGCGGCAGTGCCCTCGCGAACGCGAAGGCTTAACTGGTGCCCAGTGGTCTGCAATTTACAGCAGACCATTCCTTGTTCCAAAGTGCCGGATGATGGTCCGGATTCACCCCGAGGCCCCCGGGACCCCAACGAAAACCACCAACATACTCCAAAACACGATACGGACTTGTTCCAATCATAAAAACACCATCCTAAACATCAAAATCATCAATTACACACAGATTCAAGCTTATGTTTCTTAAAACTTTCCGAATTACACATTTGATGAAAAACCCGACCAAACGACGTCCGAATGACCTGAAATTTTGCAGGCACATCCAAAATCACCTAACGGAGCTACTGCAACTGTCGGAATTCCATTCCGACTCCCGGATCAAAATCTCACCTACCGATCGGATTTCGCCAAAATTCAACCTTAGCCAATTCAAGCCTATTTCTACACCGGGCCTCCAAATTCAATTCCGATCGCTCCCCTAAGTCACAAATCACCTTCCGGAACTAACCGAATCATCAGGAATCCGATTTCGAGCCCTCTAACCAAATAGTCAACTCCGGGTTGACTTTCCTTATTCAAGCTTCCTCCAAAAAGGCTATATGCCTCATTTCCAATTTAATTTCACTCCTAACTCCCCCGATAGACTCTAACACTTATATAAAAGCATGAATTATGTAATTACAACATAACGGGGTGGTAATTCCCGTGACGACGGGCCGGGTCGTCACATTCTCCCCTCTTAAGCAAACGCTCGTCCTCGAGCGGGTCAAGTAACATACCTGAAGTCTCAAATAGCTGAGGGTATCTGCTCCGCATCTCCTGCTCAACCTCCCAAGTAGCCTCCTCCACGGGTCGACCTCTCCACCGAACCTTAACCGATGCAATCTCCTTGGACCTCAATTTTCTCACCTGACGACCCAAAATAGCAATAGGCTCCACATCATAGGACAGATCACCATCAAGCTGGATGGTACCGAAGTCTAATACATGAGACGGATCTCCAATGTACTTCCGGAGCATAGACACATGGAATACCGGATGAACGCTGGATAAACTGGGTGGCAAGGCTAACTCATATGCCACCTCTCCAACTCTCCTGAGTATCTCAAAAGGGCCAATATACCTGGGACTCAGCTTCCCTTTCCTCCCGAACCTCATCACACCCTTCATAGGTGAAATCTTCAACAATACTCTGTCACCAACCATGAACGACAACTCTCGAACTCTACGGTCCGCATAACTCTTCTGACGAGACTGTGCTGTACGAAGCCTCTCCTGGATCAACTTTGCTCTATCCAGAGCATCCTGGACTAACTCAGTCCCTATCAATCTAACCTCACCAGGCTCAAACCATCCCACGGGAGATCTACACCGTCCGCCATACAATGCCTCGTACGGGGCCATCTGAATACTCGACTGGTAGCTGTTGTTGTAGGCAAACTCAGCAAGTGGTAAGAATTCATCCCACGAACCACCAAAATCAATCACACATGCCCGCAACATATCCTCCGGGATCTGAATAGTACGCTCAGACTGCCCGTCTGTCTGGGGGTGAAATGTTGTACTCAACTCAACCCTCGTACCCATCTCTCGCTGAAATGCTCTCCAAAACTGGGAAGTGAACTGAGTGCCTCTGTCAGATATAATAGACACTGGGACCCCATGCAACCTGACAATCTCCCGAATAAAGATCACTGCCAACCGCTCCGATGAGTAAGTAGTACTAACCGGGATGAAATGTGCGGACTTAGTCAGCCGATCAACAATCACCCATACAGAATCAAACTTCCTCGCTGTCCGAGGTAGCCCAGTAACAAAATCCATGGTGATCCTCTCCCATTTCCACTCGGGAATAACCATACGCTGAAGAACACCGCCTGGTCTCTGATGCTCATATTTGACCTGCTGGCAATTGAGGCACTTAGCTACATGTCTAACAATATCCATCTTCATTCTCCTCCACCAGTAGTGCTGTCTCAAGTCTTGGTACATCTTTGCGGCACCTGGGTGAATAGAGTACCGCGAACCGTGTGCCTCCTCAAGTATCAACTCCCGCAAACCATCAACATTGGGCACACATATACGGCCCTGCATCCTCAAAACACCATCACTGTCGATAGTCACATCTCTAACATCATTATGCTGCACTCTGTCCTTAAGGACAAGCAAATGTGGGTCATCATACTGTCGCTCTCTGATGCGATCATATAAGGAAGATCGAGAAACAATACAAGCCAACACTCGACTCGGCTCCGAAATATCTAATCTCACTAGCCGATTGGCTAGGGCCTGAACATCATAAGCAAAAGGCCTCTCCCCAACTGGGATGAAAGCTAGGCTGCCCATGCTAACCGCCTTCCGACTCAAGGCATCGGCCACCACATTGGCCTTTCCCGGATGATACAAAATAGTGATATCATAGTCCTTAAGCAACTCCAACCACCTCCGCTGTCTCAAATTAAGGTCCTTCTGTCTGAATAAGTGCTGAAGGCTGCGATGATCCGTGAACACCTCACATGAGACACCATACAGGTAATGCCTCCAAATCTTCAAGGCATGAACTATGGCTGCTAGCTCCAAATCATGAACAGGGTAGTTCTTCTCGTGGGGCTTCAACCGACGAGAGGCATAAGCAATGACCCTACCCTCCTGCATCAACACACAACCAATGCCCACTCCCGAGGCATCACAATATACAGTATAAGAACCTGAAGCTGTCGGTAGAATCAAGACTGGTGCTGTGGTCAGTGCTGTCTTGAGCTTCCGAAAGCTCTCCTCGCACTCCTCGGACCATAAGAAAGGAACACCCTTCCGAGTCAATCTAGTCAAGGGTGAAGCAATAGAAGAGAACCCCTGAACGAATCGGCGATAATACCCCGCCAATCCCAGAAAGCTACGGATCTCAGTAACTGAGGTCGGTCTGGGCCAACTCTGCACTGCCTCGACCTTCCTCGGATCTACCCGAATACCATCACAGGACACCACGTGCCCTAAGAATGCCACGGACTCAAGCCAGAACTCACATTTGGAGAACTTGGCATACAGCTTCTCCTCTCTCAATCTCTGCAATACTATACTCAAGTGCCGAGCATGCTCCTCCCGGCTACGAGAGTAGACAAGTATGTCATCAATGAATACGATCACAAATGAATCAAGATACGGCCTGAATACACTGTTCATCAGATGCATAAATGCTGCTGGGGCGTTGGTTAGCCCAAAAGACATCACGAGGAACTCATAGTGACCATATCCGGTCCGGAATGCAGTCTTCATAATGTCAGACTCTCTAATCTTCAGCTGGTGGTAGCCTGAACGAAGATCAATCTTCGAGAACACCCTAGCTCCCTGGAGTTGATCAAATAAATCATCAATACGAGGAAGAGGATACTTATTCTTCACTGTTACTTTGTTTAGCTGCCTATAGTCAATACACATCCTCATAGATCCGTCCTTCTTCTTAACAAACAGGACCGGTGCACCCCACGGCGACACACTCGGCCGAATGAACCCCTTATCTAGGAGTTCCTGGAGCTGCTCCTTCAATTCCTTCAACTCAGCTGGTGCCATACGATACGGAGGAATAGAAATAGGTTGAGTGCCCGGCACCAAATCGATACCAAAATCAATATCCCTGTCCGGCGGCATGCCCGGCAGGTCTGAGGGAAACACATCAGGAAAGTCTCGCACAATGGGAACAGAATCAATACTGGGAGTCTGGGCCTCGACTTCCCGCACAAATGCTAAATAAGAGAGACATCCCTTCCCAACCATTCGTTGGGCCTTGAGGAAAGATATTACCCTGCTAGGTACATACTCAGTCGTGCCTCGCCACTCGATCCTCTGAATGCCCGGCATAGCCAAAGTGACTGTCTTAGCATGACAGTCCATAATAGCATGACATGGAGATAGCCAGTCCATGCCCAATATAACATCAAAATCAATCATGCTGAGAAGCAACAGGTCTACTCGGGTCTCCAGACCTCCAATAGTGACCAAACAGGACCGGTATACGTGGTCCACAACAATAGTATCCCCTATCGGGGTAGATACATGCACTGGCAGCTCAAGACTCCCTCGGGTCGTGCCCAAATGAGGAGCAAAATATGTAGACACATAAGAATAAGTAGAACCGGGATCAAACAATACTGAGGCATCTCTGTGGCAGACCGAAATAATACCTGTAATGACATCATCAGAAGCAACAGCCTCAGATCGGCCCTGAAAAGCATAGCATCTAGCCTGACCGCCTGATCGGCCTCCCCTCGAGGGCGACCCCTAGCTGTCTGACCCTCACCCCTAGCTGGCGGGGCGGGTGCTGAAGTAGAAGGACCAGATGACGAGGGCTGCCCCCTCTGCTGATAAGACCCGGAAACAAGACGGGGACACTCCCTACGGTGGTGCCCAAACTCTCCGCACTCATAGCAACTTCCCGGTGCTGGGTACTGAGACTGATAAGGACCTCTGGCGCTGGAGTGGCCAGCTGATGAACTAGGCCGAGATGAACCCCGAGCGGATGGGGCCTGTGAAGAACTCTGAGCTGGCATGGCACTGAGAGCTGGCTGGCTCTGGTGCGAACCCTGATAATCCTGTCTAGGAGACCATCTGCGACGATCTGAGCGTCTCGACTGCGAAGACCTGAAAGAGCGACCTCGGCTCCGCTGACTCTGGCCTCTGGTCTGTGTGCCACTGGAACTAGCTGCTCCTCGAGGCCTCTTGGCCTCCCTCTCATCCCGCTCCCTGCGACGATCTGGTCTCTATGTCGCGAGCAATATCCACAGCATCCTCAAATGTACGACTCAAAACCCTCTCCCGAGTCATCAGAATACGAATGGGATAAATGAGGCCGTCCACGAAGCGCCCAATCCTCTCTCTGTCGGAATGAACCAACCACGGTGCATATCTGGACAACTCTGTAAATCTGATCTCATACTCTGACACTGACATGTCCCCCTGACGGAGACCCTCAAACTGCCTACGCATCTCCTCTCTCTCGAGATCGAGGCACCCATTTCTCCAAGAACATAGTGGAGAACTCCGGCCATGATAGTGGTGCTGCTCCTGCTGGCATGCGGCGCTCATAAGCCTCCCACCAAGCAAAGGCTGGTCCCTGAAACTGAAAGGTAGTGAAAGATACCCCACTGGACTCCAATATCCCTGCCGTACGAAGCATCCGACGGCACTTATCCAGAAAACCTTGGGCGTCCTCGCCCGGAGCACCAGTGAACACTGGAGGAGATAACCTGGTGAACCTCTCGAGACGATGCTGCTCATCGTCTGTCATAGCTGGGACCCTGTCCCCCTGAATCCGATCTGCTGGCTGAACCGGAACCACAGGCTGAACTGGAGGAGCCTCTGGTGTCTGTATGCCCTGCACTGCCGGCTCTGGAGTGCGTACTGCGGGGGTCTGATGACCACCCCCGATCCCCGATGCAGCTGCTGCAGTAGTAACCGAAACCGCCTGTGCTAGGCCAGTGCAGACTGCTAGTATCTGAGCCAGGGTCTCCTGTAGACCCGGAATAACAATGGGCACAGCTGGTGCCTGATCTGGTGCTGCTGGCACCTCTGCAACTGGGGGCTGTGGGTCAGTTGGCACTGCCTCACCTGCCCTAACTCCGCCACGACCGCGACCGCGTCCACGGCCTCTAGTAGGTGGTAGTGGTGGTCGTCCTCCACGTCCGGATGATCGAGTTCTCGCCATCTGCGAGAGAATAGAATGTCAAAGTTCGGTTCAAGTCAAAAGTAATCGCACGACAAGAATTCCAAGAATTGAAACTTTTCCTAAAAAGGTTTGCAGCCTCCCGAGGATAAGTACAGGCGTCCCCGCACCGATCCACGAGACTCTACCAACCGGCTCATGACTCGCGAGACCTATTAACCTAGGCTTTGATACCAACTTGTCACGACCCCAATCCCGGTCGTGATGGCGCCCAACACAATGCTAGGCAAGCCCGACCATATTATCCCTTTAACCAGCCAATTATTAAATAAATTAAACTTAAACAGTAGTTAGTCATAACAGGTGATAATCGAAACGTCAAAACATACAAAATACGGTCCCAAACATATCGTGGTGTCACGAGACCGAGCCTCTACAGAATAGCATCCTAATACAACCAAGTCTAGACAAATAGGAAATCAACAAGATGATAAAGAAGGAGAAAACAAGCTCTGCGGACGTCGGCAGATACCTCGTAATCTCCGCAAAAGTAGACAAGGATCAGCAGCTACAATGTCTCAACTGCTCTCGGGCACCTGTGGATCTGCACCAAAAAGTGCAGGGGAGTGGGGTGAGTATATTTCAACTCAGTGAGTAACAATAATAAATAATAACTGAAAGTAAGAACTCCCGTGCTATCACTTAGCAGGTTCTAAGGCAATCTTCACAAGTACGTCATCACTATAGTAGTACTTTAACCTCCAATCTACGTTTATCTCTACAAGATCTCCACACCGAACAAACCCTCGCTCGTACCCCTACGGTGTACGGCCATCTCAACATATAAAGGCACATACTTATGTCTATAATGTATAAGTATCTAAGTAAATAGTAGGATATGATTAAGTATAATCCTGCGGCGTGCAGCCCGCTCCAATACATATACTGCTGCGGCGCGCAGCCCGCTCCATTTAACGTCGACGGCGCTCACTGGGGGTGTATACGGACTTCGGAGGGGCTCCCTAGGCCCAAGCGCTATGGTGCTATGGCGTGCAGCCAGGTCCACCATATATCACTGCGGCGTGCAGTCCGATCCAACATATATACTGCTGCGGCGTGCAGCCCGATCCCATAATATACCAGCGCTCACTGGAATGTGTGCAGGACTCAGACTCCGAAGGGGCTCCTACAGCCCAAGCGCAATAATACTGCGGCGTGCAGTCCGTCCCACATGTATATTACATGTATATCACATGTATATTACTGCGGCGTGCAGTCCGATCCAATATAGGTATCTATATACATAATACCTCATAATGGGTCCTCGACCCTATCCCAGGTCAGTATGCACTTGGCCTCTCAGGCCCAATATAATATATCACAATGGGTCCTTGACCCTGTCTCGGTTAATATAGACTTGGCCTTTCGGGCCCAATATAACATCTCATAGTGGGTCCTTGACCCTATCTCATCTCAATCGGTATAGACTTGGCCTTTCAGGCCCACTCAGCTAGAACAGGGAATTCCACCTTAGATAATCTCTCTCAATGTACACATCTAGTACGGGCTCATATTATGCTATACAGCTAGAGCTATGGCTGAGTGTATATTTCCAACACGATATAAAGGTCACCTAGCTCTATAGGTTCCCTAATGCTCTACAGATCGGCACAAGGCCCCAAACATGGCTATTAGCCCAATGGTACAGTTATAACCTCATTAACAGTTGTACAACACAGTATTCTATTAGCCGGGAAGGACTAAGTCCGAACCCCTTATCACAATGTTACCACGCCCGTCATAGAACGCGTGTCTCATCTCAATATAGCACTGTAAAGTGCTAGTACGGGGTTTCAAACCCTCAGTGTATTGTTTACTACTACCACTCACCTCGAACCGGTAGAAGCTTCAATCCGCCTTGCGCTTGCCTCGCAAATCAATCTCCTCGGATGCCAAATCTGCTCAAAGTCATAGAGAATGCATCAATATACGCTAATTTCACGAAATTCATTCGAAATAACCCAATTTATATCAAAACCCACAAGTTGTCAAAACCCGACTTTTGGTACACTTGTCGAAAAATTACAAAATTTACATATTCGGAATCCTCATCTCGATACGAGTCTAGGCATATAAATTTTACCAAAATCGGACTCCATTTGCCCACTCAAATCAGTGTTTTTCTTAAATTTAGGCCTAGGGCCCAAACCCACCTTAAATCTTCCATTTACAGGGATTTAACCAAGGATTTCATGTTAAAATGATGTAATTAAGCCACAAAACTTACCTCCAACGAATCCCCGATGAATTACCAGCAATTCCCGTGAGTTTCTCTCCCTAGAACTCAAAAATGGCGTTTTGGGTTAATGAACCCGAGAGCCCTCTGTTCTGTGATTTTAATTCACTGCCAGACGATTTTACCCTACGCGTTCGCGATGGTCTCCACGCGAACGCGATGCCTTGCTCCATTCCTTCATCGCGAACGCGACGTAAAGTCACGCGTTCGCGAAGACCAATCTTCCTAGCCCGGATTTTTCCTCTACGCGTTCGCGTCCCATACCACGCGAACGCGATGCTTCGTCTTTTCCTCTTACGCGTCCGCGTCCTTCACCCACGCGAACGCGATGCGTTCCAACCTTCTCCTTCGCGAACGCGGCATGTTACCTCGCGAACGCGATGGCCAACTGGCCCCAGCCTACGCGAACGCGGCAGTGCCCTCGCGAACGCGAAGGCTTAACTGGTGCCCAGTGGTCTGCAATTTACAGCAGACCATTCCTTGTTCCAAAGTGCCGGATGATGGTCCGGATTCACCCCGAGGCCCCCGGGACCCCAACGAAAACCACCAACATACTCCAAAACACGATACGGACTTGTTCCAATCATAAAAACACCATCCTAAACATCAAAATCATCAATTACACACAGATTCAAGCTTATGTTTCTTAAAACTTTCCGAATTACACATTTGATGAAAAACCCGACCAAACGACGTCCGAATGACCTGAAATTTTGCAGGCACATCCAAAATCACCTAACGGAGCTACTGCAACTGTCGGAATTCCATTCCGACTCCCGGATCAAAATCTCACCTACCGATCGGATTTCGCCAAAATTCAACCTTAGCCAATTCAAGCCTATTTCTACACCGGGCCTCCAAATTCAATTCCGATCACTCCCCTAAGTCACAAATCACCTTCCGGAACTAACCGAATCATCAGAATCCGATTTCGAGCCCTCTAACCAAATAGTCAACTCCGGGTTGACTTTCCTTATTCAAGCTTCCTCCAAAAAGGCTATATGCCTCATTTCCAATTTAATTTCACTCCTAACTCCCCGATAGACTCTAACATTTATATAAAAGCATGAATTATGTAATTACAACATAACGGGGTGGTAATTCCCGTGACGACGGGCCGGGTCGTCACAGTTTTTAGACTGATTATCCTAAATTGTTATAAATATAATCAAAACTACTAGGTAGCTATTGAATGTAAAGTCTCCATGTCTAGATATTAAGAAATGTGTTATCCATTAATTACAACAGTTTCCTTAAACAAGTAGCTACCAATTCTTACTTTAACACGAGCTTTAACGAATAATCCCCAAGTACAAAAATAAATAAATACTCATACAAAATAAAATATAATGAAGGATGAGAAGGAAAGAAAAGGAAGAAAAAGGAAGCCATATGCGTCCCCAAGCGTTTAGCTTATTTTTTATGCTATCCGGTTCATTTTAAGAGTAAGGATATGTTAACTCTATGTATGGATATGGGGAGTCTTGCATCAAAACTCCATGTCGCTCCATGTGCATATGCAAAAAAAGAGAACAAAACAAGAATTAGAATAAAAGGGGTGGCAATTTCTAGAAGTGCTGCAAAGAAAGTGAAAATTAAAAAAATAAACAGAAACAAAACAATCATCAATCATATAAGCATTCAAATTATTCAAATAAGCTATAACCCTAACACCTCATTTTATTCTTGCTTATATATTATTCCCTGGTACTCTCACGATATACAAAAGTGTTTAATATATTAAGCTTATCACTATAGTTATCACGTTTTAGCAAATCTGGTAACAAACATTAGTAATCTTAGGACTTTTAGATATGTGGTTTATACTCCTTTAAGGTTATTTTTAGATCTTTAGAAAATATGTGCCAAGAGATATACCAGCACATACTTCTAGCTATGGTCTATTTCACTACGAACACTATTAATGCTATTGTCATGGTATGTAAGTCATGAAGAGAAAAACTATAAAATATCGATGCTTATTCTCAGGATTTAGATAAATTTTTTCCTTAAGATATGCAAGAAACAAAACTAATTCAAAAACTAAAAGAAGGTGTCAATATGGAAAGGTGGTATTCCAACACGACATCTCCAAATCAAGTATATGTACTTGAGCAAGCCAGACAAATTGCACAACCGTTATTCATAAACAACATACGTATCTCCTACAGCTTATGATATCGAACTAGGTATACAATAATAACAATTTAAGCCTTATGCCTTCTTAAATCTAAAATATTCCACGAACTAGAATGAAACGGAAGTATACTACATATAAGTAATTCTATTATAAACTAACACTCTAAGTAAAATGTTTGAACAATTAAAAAAAATGAAGTTTGAAGACCTTAATGGGGCAATCTATCTTTATCCTTGGCCATGCTGGTATCGTAAGAAATTTTAAAAAGAAAAATGGTATCCAGTGTGATCATTTTGGACATAGTCATTTGTTTAATTTTCAAAGAGAGTGATTTGGAAGTTATAGTAGTATCCTAACAGCATACAATATTCAACATAGAAATAGAAGTCTTGGATCAAACCTCAATTCGTCAAATGACCATATATTAGCAGAGATCAAAAGAACCTAAGTACCCTTGTATCCATACTCTTTACAATACAAAGGAAATAAAGACATTGCAGTGAAATTTAAGACACGAGAAAGAAGGCTATAGTCAGATTCATGTATGCAGATGACTTTGAAACTCTAGTCATGGTATCTAGTTTTTCGTTAACCTCGTTACATATCTACTTTACATTTTGAAAGTAAAAGAAAATAGCAGACAACCTATGTTATTTTATTTTTTCTAGCTACCGGTTTACACATATACTCTGTAAAGTTCATAGATTATTCACTCCAAAGCAAGAGCATGTACAACAGCATGAAAGTCATAAGACATTGGTGCGTCAATAAGATATTTACACATTCACCTTAGAATTTTAGAAAAATTCAAAAATGACCTTAAAATAATACATCACTAAAAAATATTTCTAGATTTTTATTAACATGGAGTATGCACTTCAAGTTTCGATGTCCCAAACATGAAACAAATTAACAATGGGAACTGCAGAAGCTTCTAGCATTAAACCACTCAAAAATTTCAGATTTCTTTAAAGAAATATGTTCATAATTCATAGACTCCATTTGTCATTTTATTAACTATACTAAATATACAAAGAAGCAGGAAACATAAACATAAATTCCTAAATAGAACAAATTTTGAAAAGGTAATAGATTAAAATACAAGAAGTTGAATTTACCATTTGTGGGGTAGTGAACCGGGTTCCTCGATCTCCAATCTATTCTCTCGTCATCAATAAATCTAAACCTCGAGCAGAAAGGGTTTGAACACCTCTATCGCGACTGATAGTATTTAAGCAGGCACAATTTGTGTATTTGATACTAGACTGCGTCTAAGATTGGTCCTCCTCCTCTTGGTTAAGGAGTTACAGATGTATTTATAGGTGGAATTGAAACCATATAGTTTCATTTAGCTGGGCAAATCTCAAATCCTTCAAGAGTCACGTGTAAGGGTTTGATTTCAAAATACAACCATTGAATTATACAAGAAAACACACCTGTGAATGAATGTGACGACCCGACCCGTTGTCATGTGAGTTTCCATCATATTTTCACCTTATTGTGTTGCTTCATATTTTTATATCAGTGTTAGAGTTGATCGGGCATAATTGAATTGGTTTTGATTGAAAATAAGGCACATAGCCTCTTAGAAGGAAGCTTGTTTTGGAAAAGTCAATCGGAAGTTGACTATTAAGTTAGAGGGCTCTGATGTGAATTCCGGTGGTTTGGATAGCTTCGTGGGATGATTTGTGACTTAGGAGAGCGATCATAATTGAATTTGGATGTCCGATATAGAAATAGGCTTGAATTGGCGAAGTTGGAATTTTGGAGAATTCCGGTCGATAGGTGAGATTTTGATCTGGGATTCGGAATGGAATTCTGACCGCTGTAGTAGCTTCGTTAGGTAATTTTGGACATGTCTACAAATTTTCAGGTTAATCGGACATCATTTGGTCGAGGTTTTGATTGGATATTGGTTTCGGAAGTTATAGTTGAAACTTAGGCTTGAATCCGCCTTGATTTGATGATTTTTGTGTTTAAGGATGTATTTTTATGATTGGAACAAGTTCCTATGATGTTTCGGGGTATGTTGGTGTCTTTGGTTGAGGTCCCGGGAGCCTCGGGATGAATTCAGGTGGTCAAACGGACCTATTTTGGTTTGTATTGAGATCATATTTGCTGCTATAAAAGTTGCACGCTTTTGTTCATCGCGTTCGCGTGGTAATGGACGTGAACGTGTAGAGTAATTTGAGGGTCCCAAAGTTTTGAGTATCACATTTGCAACAGGAGCTTCGCGATCGCGAAAGGTATGTAGATCAGGCATCGCGATCGCGTGAGAAGGGAACGCATTCGCGTAATAGGAAGGGCCAGTGCATCGCGTTCGCGGGCCAGGGTTCGCGTTCACATATAGGTAAATTTGGTCAGTTGGAATATTTTTATCGCGAACACGGGGGTGTTGACTGCGTTCGCGTAGTGTTAACCTGGGCAGAACAAAAGGCTTTTAATTAAAGTGTCAGACGCGAACCCCTCATTATTTCCTCCATTTTTACACTACATTAAGAGCTAATTGATAGAATTTGATGGGGATTTCATCGCAAAGTGATTGGAGGTAAGTCTCATGGTCTTAATACGTCATTTTATCAAAGAATCTTTCACTAATTCTCTGAATTTGAGTATAAATTGAAGAAGTTAGGGCTTGGATTTTTGCTATGTAAAATTGGGATTTGGTGGCTCATTTGAACTCCGATTTTGATAAATTTTATATGTACGGACTCGTGGCGAGACGAGGATTCCGAAAATGTGAGTTTTATAATTTTTCAAGAAGCGGGCCTGGGGCTCAGGTTTTGCTAGTTTCAAGATTTCCGTTATATTTTGAGGTGTTGTTCCTTTAGCCTATTACGATATATTTTTGCTGATTTTGGCTAGTTTTGACGTGCATCGAGGCCGATTTGAGGAGCAAAGGCATCGCGGGCTTGTGTTTTTGCCGTTTCGAGGTGAGTAATACTTGGGAATGATATTCTCAGGGTTTGAAACCCCGGATTTGCATATTTTAGTGCGATATTTGCACGCTGGACCTGAGAGTGGGGTAGAGCACCGTTGAAGATCGTGACTTGGTCCGTCCCGGTTGTTGATTTTTATCGCGTATTAAAATGAATTGTTGTTATCATTATAACTTGGGCTTATTGCCATACTTGGGGCTTATTGCCTATTATTGAAACTCTTTATGAACTATCATCACTGTTTTTCCCTCACTATTTGAAATACTATTTGAACTCAGTCCGTGTGATTTACACTATTTTTGAACTCAGCTATATTTTTACTCAAACCTAGAGTTTTGACTGGTATTTGTCACGACCCTGAAACCCGGTCGTGATGGCGCCCAACACATTGCTAGGCCAGCCTAACCAACCATTCGTAACACGGAGCTACCAGATCTGATTTTACCCTTTTTAGCATATAACAATAGAAAGAAATTGATATAACATCTAGCTCATCTGGGAAAGTATCCCTAAACCAGTATAACACCTCCCACGGTATCAGGAGCCATAAGTCATGAGGCTCTACCAGAATGCAACTGTAAACAACTATGACTACAAGTGCATAATAGTATAAAGAAAATATAAGATATACTGGAGTGTCAGGTCCTGCGGACGCTAGTAGCTACCTTGACAGTCTAGATGAAAGCACTCTGAGCAGCTGGAAAGTCAGCCCTGCTGTGATGTACCTGGATCTGCATACAAGGTGCAGGGAGTAGTGTGAGTACTTCCAACTCAGTGGTAATAAGCAAGGGTAAGACAACGAAGGTAAGAAAACCCAATAAAGCACTAAGCAAGGCTATACAATAATGTCCTTGACCAATTATTAACATGATCAGTATCTGAACCAGCAATATCAGCTAAACAGTACAACAAGTATATCTAAATGCAATGCAATGCATGAACATGTCCGCTACGGTGCGTAGCCCGATCCATTTGGGTACCCGTGCTCACTGTGGGGGTTTAGACTCCGGAGGGTCTCCTACAGCCCAAGAATAATATCAATGATATGTTGCGGCGCGTAGCCCGATCCACAACCTGTCCAGCTACATGCAATGCAAGCCTCACAGGCACAGAAGTAACATTTGAAATCTCTTTTTATCATTTAGAGTAAGAAATAGTGTTTCAGAAATGCCAGTGTTTGGAAAAGCATTTTAGACAGTGATAGCTCAGGACTGGTATCAGAATAACATGCTATAATCATAGAAGCAATAGTAACGATCCTCGCGGGATCCAAATAACTGGCTCATAGCCCAAAGATTTCCACAACCATCCAAGTAGGAGGTTTACCAGCTCAATAATAGCCAACAACACAGTATAATATTACCAGGTCGGACTAAGCCATAGTCCCCAATCACAATCGACCCGCACTCACAGGAGAGTACGTGTCTCGCCTCAATACAACGTCACATAGTGATATACTGGGGTTTCGAAGTCATCACCCACACACATTACTCACCTCGACTCAGCTCGAAGACTAGCCCGCAATGCCCTTGCCACGAGAATCGGCCTCCACGGGTGCATAATATGATCAAAACCAATAGAAATGTATCAAAATAGGCTATAGGAACATAACCCGATTGAAACAACTCGAATTACACCAAAAACACGAAGTTGCCAAAACCCGACCCCCAGGCCCGCTTCTCGAAAAATTACAAAAGTTACATTTTCAGAATCCTTATCTCGACACGAGACCATGCATATGAAGTTTATCAAAACTGGACTCTGTTTGCCCATTCAAATCAATGATTTTCAATAACCGAGGCTTAGAGCAAAAACCTCAATTAATACACCTCTAATCCTCCATTTTCAGGTGTTAACTCCATAATTTAACAATATAATAACATAAATTGAGTCCATGAATGCTTACCTGATGAATCCCCTCGATTTCCTCCTCACAATCGCCTAAATCGCTTCTTAGTTCTAAGCCCCAATTGTGTTATAACATTCTGAAATTCGAACCCTTCTTATTCATAAATCACTGACGACTTTCGCTTCCGCAGAATGTTACTCGCTTAGGCGAGACCGCTTCTGCGGTTTATCTGTCACTTCTATGACATTTCATTAACGGGCCTCATTGCTTATGCAGCTAAGGTCTCGCACCTGTGAGACAGCTTAAGCAGTTGTCCTTCCACTTCTGCGCAACTTTCCAATTTCCCAACTTTTGCTTTTGCGAACAAGGGCTCGCTTCTGCGAGCCCGCCCCTGCGAGAATACTACCGCTTCTCCGGAAATGCCCGGACCAGCCCTGGATTGCATCTACGACCATTTGGTCACTTCTCGATTCCCCATCTGCAGAAGCGAAACTGCTGCTGCAGATCATACCAGCAGTTTGAAAACTCTAAATTTCCACCGATTGACCCTCTGAAAACATCCCGAGGCCCCCGGGACCTCAAGCAAAAATACAAATCCATTCTAAATCATCACACAAACTTGTTCCAATCATAAAAACACAGCCTCAAACACACGAATCATCAAATTAAGGCCGGTTCAAGCCTAAGATTCAACCTAGACTTCCGAAACCTACATTCTATCAAAAACTCGACCAAACATTGTCTGAGTATCCTGAAAATTTGCAAACATATCCAAAATCACCTAACGAAGCTACTGCAACTATCGGAATTCCATTCGAACTCTCGGATCAAAATCTCACCTATCGATCGGATTTCGCCAAAATTCCAACTTAGCCAATTCAAGCCTATTTCTACACCGGACCTCCAAATTTAATTCTGATCACTCTTCTAAGTCACAAATCACCTCCCGGAACTACATCAGAATTCGATTCCGAGCCCTCTAACCACATAGTCAACTCTAGGTTGAATTTCATAAACAAGCTTCTCTCAAAAAGGCTATATGCCTTATTTTCAACCAGAATCAATCCCAATTCACCCAATAGACTCTAACACGGATATAGAAATATGAAACACATAAATGAAGGGGTAACCAGGTGGTAACTCTCGTGACGACGGCCAGGTCGTCACATTCTCCCCCACTTAAGAAAACGCTCGTCCTCGAGCGGGTCAAGAAACACACTTGGAGACTCAAATAAGTGAGGATATCTGCTCCGCATCTCCTACTCGATCTCCCAAATGGCCTCCTCCACGGGCCGACCTCTCTACTGAACTTTCACTGATGCAATGTCGTTGGACCTCAATCTCCTCACTTGACGACCCAATATAGCTATAGGCTCCACATCATAGGTCAAGTCATCATCAAGCTGAATAGTACTAAAATCCAACACATGCGATGGGTCGCCAACATACTTCCGGAGCATAGATACGTGAAACACTAGATGAATACCCGATAGACTGGGTGGAAAAGAAAACATATAGGCCACCTCTCCAATCCTCATGAGAATCTTAAAAGGGCCAATGAATCTCAAACTGAGCTTTCTTTTCTCCCTAAATCTCATGATGCCTTTCATAGGCAAAACCTTCAGTAAGACCTTCTCACCCACAGAATAAGAAACATCCCAAACCTTCCGGTCCTTATAACTCTTCTAGCGCGATTAAGCTGTGCGAAGTCTCTCCTGAATCACCTTCACCTTGTCCAAAGCATCCTGGACCAACTCTGTCCCCAACAACCTAGCCTCACCGGGCTCGAACCAACCAACTGGAGATCTACACCGTCTCCCATACAGAGCCTCATACAACGCCATCTGAATACTAGATTGCTAGCTATTTTATAGGCAAACTCTGCGAGAGGCAAATAATCAGCCCATCAACCACCGAAGTCAATAACACAAGCTCACAACATATCCTCCAAGATCTGAATAGTATGCTCGGACTGTTCGTCCGTCTAGGGGTGAAATACAGTACTCAACTCAACCTCTAAGCCCAACTCACACTGAAATATCCTCCAGAATTGCAAAGTAAACTGAGTACCTCTGTCTAATATGATAGAAATTAGAACCTCATACAATCTCACATTCTCGCGAATGAATATCTCAGCTAACCGCTCCAAGGAGTATGTAGTTCACACAGGAATGAAGTGAGCTGACCTGGTCAGCCTATCCACAATCACCCAAACTGAATCAAATTTCCTCGTTGTCCGAGGGAGTCTACTAAAAAAGTCCATAGTGATCCTTTCCCACTTCCACTAGGGAATATCAATACAATGAAACATGCCACCGGGCCTCTGATGCTCGTACTTGACCTACTGACAGTTGAGGCACTGTGCTACATGACTCACAATGTCCATCTTCATCTTCCTCCACCAATAATGCTATTTCAAGTCCTGGTACATCTTCGCAGCACCTGGATGGATAGAATACCATGAGCTATGGGCCTTCTCCAATATCAACTCACGAAGGCCATCAACATTGGGCATGCATATCCGGCCCTGCATCATTAATACACCATCACTCTCAATAGTGACATCTCTAGCATCATCATGCTGAACTCTATCCTTAAGGACAAGCAAGTGTAGATCATCATACTGGCGCTCACGAATACGGTCATATAAGGAGGACCAAGAAACAAAACAAGCCAACACCCTGCTGGGCTTTGAAACATCTAACCTCACTAGCCGATTGGCCAACGCCAAAACATCATATGCAAATGGTCTCTCCCTAAATGGAATATATGCCAAGCTGCCCATACTAACCGCCTTTCGGCTTAAAGCATCGGCCACCACATTGGCCTTCCCCGGATGATATAGAATAGTAATGTCATAATCCTTGAGTAACTCAAGCCATCTCCGCTGCCTCAAATTAAGATCCCTCTGTCTGAACAAATGCTGGAAACTACGATGATCGGTATACACACCGTACAAATAGTGCCTCCAAATCTTCAAGGCATGAACTATGGCAGCTAACTCCAAATCATGAATAGGGTAGTTCTTCTCATGAGGCTTCAACTGCCGAGAAGCATAAGCAATCAATCTACCCTCCTGCATCAATACACAACCTATCCCCACTCTCGAGGCATCACAATAAACAGTATATGAACCTGAAGCTGATGGCAATACTAACACTAGAGCTGTGGTTAAAGCTGTCTTGAGCTTCTGAAAGCTCTCCTCGCACTCATCCGACCACACGAATGGTGCACCATTCTGCGTCAACCCGGTCAAAGAAGAAGCAATGGATGAAAATCCCTGAACAAACCGACGATAATACCCCGCCAAACCAAGGAAACTCCTGATCTCTGTAGCTGAGGACGGTCTAGGCCAACTCTGCACCGCCTCTATCTTCTTCGGGTCAACCTGAATACCATCACGAGACACCGCATTACCCAGAAAAGCTACTGACTCTAGCCAAAACTCGCACTTGGAGAACTTAGCATACAATTTCTCCTCCATCAACCTCTGCAACACAACGCTTAAATGTTGAGCATGCTCCTCTTGGCTACGGGAGTAGACTAGAATGTCATCAATGAACACGATCATGAATGAATCCAAGTATGGCCAAAACACACTGTTCATTAGATGCATGAACACGGCTGGGGCATTGGTCAGCCCAAAAGACATCACAAGAAACTCGTAGTGCCTATATCTAGTCCTGAATGTAGTCTTCATAATATCAGAGTCTCTAATCTTTAGCTGATGATAGCCTAAACGAAGATCAATCTTTGAGAACATCCTCGCTCCCTGGAGCTGATCAAATAAATCATCAATGCGCGGTAGAGGATACTTGTTCTTCGCTATTGCCTTGTTCAGCTGTCTATAATCAATGCACATTCGCATAGAACCATATTTCTTCTTAACAAATAACACTGGTGCACCCGACGGTGACACACTAGGGTGAATGAACCCCTTATCCAAAAGCTCTTGAAGCTGTTCTTTCAATTCCTTCAGCTCAGCTGGTGCCATCCGGTAAAAAGGAATAGAAATGGGCTGAGTGCCCGACACCAAGTTGATACCAAAATTGATATCCATGTCCAATGGCATACCTGGCAGGTCTGATGGGAACACATCTGGGAAGTCCTTCACAACAGGCACGGAATCAATACTAGGAACCTCAGCTCCCACTTTTCTCACAAATGCTAGATATGACAAACACCCCTTTTCAACCATTTTCTGAGCCTTTAAGAATGAAATAACATGGGTAGGGACGTAATAAGTCGAAGCCTGCCACTCAATCTGAGGAATACCAGGATAGCCAAGGTAACTGTCTTGGCATGACAGTTGATAATAGGTGAATTTGACTATATTTATGCCCTAAATAATCACGCTTTATTGTTTTTTGAGATTGTTTATGATGACAAAATGCTTTTATTAGTGTTCTTAGTGTGTTATAGATACACTTGAGCCAATGAAGACTAAAAGAGAAAGTTTTGGAGTCAAAAGATGGTGAAAAAGGCCAAAGTGTGGTACAAGTCAAGAACTTATGTTGAAAATAGCCGGGAAGGTGTGATTCCGAGCTATATGGATGTTATAGAATGGATTTAAGTGATTTGGAGCTTTGAAGTCTGAGTAAAAGCTCAATGAATTAATCCGGGATCGAGTTCGGGGGTCAAATTTGATAGTGTAAGTACAAGCGAAGAATGGATGAGGCATATTGCGCACTGTCTAGTAAATTGGATATAACGTTTCGCTCAGAACTCCATTGTGGTTCCATAATATATGGTTGGAAAGCTAACTCAAAGGGCTACATATTTCATGTTTTAAGTGTTTTCAAATTCGCAACGGAACAGGTTGTAACATCGCGTTTCATTAGAGACCGCGGATGAACCGCGGAAAAACAGGCTCTCTGAAGTTTACTGTTCGCGGTCCGTCCGCGGCTGCGAACGAACCGCGGAAGTCACCGCAACAGCAGTCCTAATTGTACTCAAACTTAGGTTTTTAGCCCTAAAACCTCTATATAAACTCCTAGTTTGCCCCATAGAGGCATGTTATCTTTATTTCTTTACTTTTGCAAGATTTTTAGTAAGAGAGATTCCTCTCAAACTCCTTTTATTATTTTATATCTATTATTTCTTTATGATTTCAATTATTATTCTTGTTTCTTCAAGCATGAGTAGCTAAATTCTTTTCTAAGGTTTTGATGGAACCTATTGAGTGATGAACTTATCGTTTATGTGATTACAAATTGTGACTTAGATTTCTATTTGTTCAACTTCATTCTTATTGTAGTTAATTGGTAGAGCTCCCAATTAGCGGTGCCTATTTAGTGTGCATAACTTGGAAAAGAGTGCATATTTAGGTTTATTGTTGAACAACACCACACCTAGGTTATTGGAGGAATCTATAACTTTAGGCGTAAAGACGGGGTTAGGAATAACGAAGTCTTGGGTGCAATCTTAAGTGAACTATTAAAATTAAAGCTAGCTAGGGTAGCTCGGGAGAGTGCACTAGTAAATTATTGTAATTGCTCGGGAGAGGGTTACGATACACATAGCGTTCATGATTGATAGAATATATTAACAATTTGTATGAGCATAACGATAAGGGATTCCATCAATAGGGAAATCAATACCTTATTCCTTCTCATAATATTCTTTTTACTCTACATTCAATTCTTTATTTTAAGCATTCTTATTTACTGCAAAGTAGATATTCGAAAATCACACAAAGATATATTCAAAGTTTGGGAACTTTATTCGGAAGTACTTTTGGGGTTGTGATAGTTGCAATTGGTAGGTTAATTCTCTGTGGGATCGATCTTGGACTTATTAGACCAAGTTATATTGACTACGACCGTTTCTTGGACGTGAATCAATTTTGGCGCCGTTGTCGGGGAATTAACGGAATTATCAATTGCCATTGCCAGAACTTCAAGATTCTTGTGTATTCAGGTTCTTTCTACACTCTACATTGAATATTTTGACGTTTGTTGATTTGGGTATTCGGGTGCATGCCTAGAAAATCTGCAAGGACTGGAGAACTAATTGAAGGACTCTCAGACCCCGAGCAAACCTTCCGGGCACGTAACAAAGCCATCAAACAAATTCAACAATCTCAACAACCAATCAAACTAGACTTCGACATGGGTGACATAAACGATCAAAACCAACAAGCCGGGCTAAATATGCAAGAGGCACAGGAGGCACAGGAAGGTGCACTGTTCGACTGGGCATAACCCACAGCGGATAATTTGGCAACTGCCATCGTTGTGCCAACAATTCAAGCCGAGTCTTTCCAAATTACTAACAACATGCTTCACTTATTACAAAACAAGGAATTATTCTCTGGGTCTCAGGTTGAAGATCCACAGCAGCACCTCAAGAACTTTCTATCAATATGCAAAACACAAAGGCAACCGAATGTAACTCCGGACGGTATCAGATTATTACTCTTTCCGTTCTCAGTTATAGGAGCAACACAGATATGGCTAAACTCACTCCCAATAAACTCCATTGCAACTTGGGATGAGTTAGTCAAACAATTCCACAACAAGTTTCATATACCTAACAAGACAGCTCAACAAATTGATGAGATCGTGAGCTTCAAGCAGAAACCAATGGAAACATTACATGAAACTTGGGGCAGATTCAAGGGTATGCTTGTTATGTGTCCTCATCATGGGATTCCTGAGCAGATGTTGGGCCAAAGATTCTACATGGGGCTTTCAGACAGCATGAAGAACATTGTAGACGCTTCAGCAGGTGGGGCTTTTCTGAGCAAGACTTGGAGAGAGGGCCAAAATTTGCTTGACAAGATGGCCCAAAATTCCGGGTGGACGTCCAGGAATGCTCCTATTACACCAGTGGTACACTCTATACCCCCGGATCCATCCAACACTCTGGAGGAGAACATGGCAACTCTATTGACACAAATGAGCATCCTAACAAAGAAGGTGGAAGAATCAGGGGGTCAAGCAGTAGGTCCACATTGTAGATACTACCAATGGTGGTTTATGCACATCATGCATTAGCCAACCTATAGTTAATCCATGGGCTTCAGACCAAGAACATCATCATCAGTACGAGATATGAACTATATGGCTAACTATGGAGGGTAGCGACAAGGTAATCAAAACTGGGGCCAACAGGCTCCAATGCAGTATAGACCTCCCCAGCCACAATTTAATGCAGCAGGTATGAGGCCACCACACAACATGGTCCCATATCCTAGACCTCAGAATTTCGGCAATCAGCAGCAGGGATATCATCCACCTCCACCACCTCATGGGGGTAGACATGACGATGGGTTCGCAGAGTTGAAAGCTATGATGCAGCAGGTAATTGGGTCAAATGCCAAAACAAATGAGAGGATAGATGCACATGATGCCGCCATCAAGAATATTGAAGTACAGGTGGGTCAGATTGCTATGTCTCTCAACAATCGTCCTCAAGGGACATTGCCTGCAGATACACAAACAAACCCAAAGGACCAAATCCCAAAGCAGATGATGGCAGTGACTCTGAGAAGCGGTAGAGATCTTGATGCTGAGAATGAAAGTGAGAAAATCGACAGACAGGCTGAGACACCTACTCCATTGCCCATTGAACTGGATGAGTCGACAGGGTTGACATAAGTCACAGTCCAGCCAGTTCTTGAAAATAAAGAAGCAAAACAGAGAACGGAGAAAATAGCTAAACAGGTAGAGCAGCAGATTGATGTGAAAGTGATAGAAAAAGAAAAGTCCCAAGTCACCGGGAAGAAGAGGCCTCCACCACCATTCCCCCAAAGGTTGGCCAAATACCATAAAGAGGAGCAATACAAAAAGTTCTTCGAGATCCTCAAGCAAATCCAGGTAAACATTCCTTTAATTGAAGCTTTAAAAGAAATGCCTGGTTATGCTAAGATGATGAAGGATTTGATGTCGCGGAAATTTGATTTCCAAGACTTGGCCACAGTAACACTTACCCAGACTTGTAGTGCAGTGGTCTCTAGACCCATTGCTGAGAAGCTATCTGATCCAGGTAGTTTCACCATCCCATGCACTATAGGGAATTATGCTTTTACTAAGGCTTTATGTGATTTGGGGGCAAGCATTAACCTCATTTCCTTAGTTATTTATAAGAGGTTAGGTATTGGGAGAGCCAGACCCACCTCTATGCTTTTACAGCTTGCTGACAGGACGGTTAAGCGTCCATTTAGTATTATAGATGATGTGCTAATCCAGGTTGGGAAGTTCGTGTTTCCCGCCGATTTTGTTATTCTTGATTGCAATGTCGACGAAGAAATTCCCATAATCTTAGGAAGACCATTCCTAGCCACCGGGAGAGCCATAATTGATTGTGAAACTGGGGAACTCAATATGAGATTGAATGATGAGGAGATCATTTTCAATGTACAAAAATCAATGAGACGCCCTAGTGAGTTCGCAAATTGCTCTCTTATTGATGTGGTTGATGTGATAGTGGAGACAGATGATGCAAAGTTGACCATCGAATATCCACTTCAAGCATGCCTGATGAACTTGGAAGAGGTAAATGGTGAGAGTTTAGCAGAATGGGTACTATCTCTGGAAGGCAAGGGGTTTTGGGAGAGAGAGTTTGAATTCGAGCCTCTACACTTAGAGAAAAGAGAGACCCCTCCTGCAAAACCATCCATAGAAGAGCCACCAAAGCTTGAGCTTAAGCCACTACCATTTCATCTCAGGTATGAATTTCTAGATCCTAACTCCACTTTACCTATTATTACTTCATCTAGTTTGCTAGTTGTGCAGGCTCAAAAGCTATTACAGGTACTCAAGGAATGTAAAGCTGCCAATGGTTGGACCATGGAAGACATAAAGGGGATCAACCTTGCATACTGCATGCACAAGATTCTCCGGGAAGAGGGGCACAAACCTTCCAGGAAACGCAAAAGAATGCTGAACCCGAATATGAAAGATAGGGTGAAAAAGAAAGTGATAAAGTGGCTAGACACGGGGTAGATCCCAGGTAAGTTTTCTCACCCTTCTGTGCTATACATGTATTATTATGCCATGAGGACATGGCATGATTTCAAGTGTGGGGTGGGAGACTTATCTTGTATTGTATATTGTATATAGTAGATGTAGCTATAAATTATATTAGCTGGCTTGGCCCGATGATGGACACTTGGCGACGGGTTTCTTAAGGGTCTAAGTCGGAATAAAAACACAAATTTATTTTTGAAAATTTGAAAAAATACAAAAATATGAGTAGAGGACTCTTCCTTATGACGGACTATTTAGGACAAGTACTCTTGCGGGAAGTAGTCCACGTAGGAATTTTTCTTTCTTTTATTTTCTTTTTCTAGGTAGGGTATCATCTCCCCCTTGGATTTTCTTTTGACCACGGTTCTTTTCCAAGGGTTTTTATTGAACCGGGTTAGGTAGATTTTTCTTTTCTTAGGATTAGAGGTAAAAGGGTAACATGTAACCCCAAGTATGCACATTAGGAAAGCTTAATTGAACTTGAGAATGTATTCTCTATAGAATCTAAATATGCCTTAAATTGCACAATACAACTTGCTTGAACATTGATAGGACTTTGTAGATAAACCGGATTCTAAATGAGTTGCATGCTATGTGTGTGTGAGATTTTACTTACATTATATGTTTTACATGATACCTAGAACTTGCCCTGTGTGTTTGCAAAGCAAAATAGAAGTTGTTTGGTTGTAGAAAGGATAGAGGCATTTCTTTGTGTAACGCCATAAATCAATAGATATGAATTCACCTGTACATAATATCTTAGTTAACCCCTTTGAGCTTAAAGCCTACTCTTTGATAACCCTTGAATGTTCATAAAATTATTATATTGTTCTACTTTACCTCCTAGAAGCACTTGTATTGAATTGAATATGAAAAAGTCTAAGTGTGGGGTGAAGGGAAATTGAAAAGGGAAAATCAAGAATGAATGGTAGAAAATAGTGAAATGGCCAAAATAATGTAAATGTGTTGCAAAGCAATGAGAAAAAAAAAGATATTTTGAGAAAAAGAGCTATATCAATGTATATATGAAAATTAGAAAGGCCAGTTACACCAACAAAAGATAAGTGGGGATTCAAAGTAAATAAAGGTGAAGGAATGTTTAGGGGAGACATAAGGAAGAAAACGAAAAGGAAAGTTGTAAAAAGGAAAAGAAAAGTGCTTAGGGAGGTTAGTCACTATAACCAAAAGCATCCTACCCGTCCCGTAGCCAACATTACAACCCTTAAAGACCTCTTGATCTATGATTGAATATCTCGATTAGTGGAGTATTACACTAGGGGCAAGCCTATGGTGTGTTTGTATGCATATGAATGTTCTTTGTTGAGAGTGAGTGAATTTTTCCGATATTTATAAGTTCCATGTTCTAAATTGTTTATGTGCGGGAACTTCTCTCAATAAACTATGTAAGGGTGTGTAACTCAAGAGGAAGAAGGTAAATTTGCAAGTTTTTGGTAATAATCAGAGTAAGCAATAATGTGCTGGCATGAGAGTTTACGGTTAGGTAAGGATTGTGCATATCTTAGGTTAATCATGAAAAATAGATTTTGTGATTTAATTTAGGGGAGACATAAATAAAATTGGCCTAAAGTGTGATTAAGGTTGCTCGAGGACGAGCAAAGATTTAAGTGTGGGGTATTGATAATAGATGAATTTGACTATATTTATGCCCTAAATAATCACGCTTTATTGTTCTTTGATATTGTTTATGACGACAAAATGCTTTTATTAGTGTTCTTAGTGTGTTATAGATACACTTGAGCCAATGAAGACTAAAAGAGCAACTTTTGGAGTCAAAAGATGGTGAGAAAGGCCAAAGTGTGGTACAAGTCAAGAACTTATGTTGAAAATAGCCGCGAAGGTGTGATTCCGAGCTATATGAATGTTATGGAATGAATTTAAGTGATTTGGAGCTTTGAAGTCTGAGTAAAAGCTCAAGGAATTACGCCGGGATCGAGTTCGGGGGTCAAATTTGATAGTGTAAGTACAAGCGAAGAATGGATGAGGCATATTGCGCACTGTCTAGTAAATTGGACATACCATTTCGCTCAGAATTCCATTCTGGTTCCATAATATATGGTTGGAAAGCTAACGCAAAGGGCTAAAACTTTCATGTTTTGAGTTGTTTCAAATTCGCAACGGAACAGGTTGAAACATCGCGTTTCATTAACGATCGCGGATGAACCGCGGAAAAACAGGCTCTCTGAAGTTTACTGTTCGCGGTCCGTCCGCGGCCGCGAACGAACCGCGGAAGTCGCGGCAGCAGCAGTCCTAATTGTACTCAAACTTAGTTTTTTAGCCCTAAAACCTCTATATAAACTCCTAGTTTGCCCCATAGAGGCATGTTATCTTTATTTCTTTACTTTTGCAAGATTTTTAGTAAGAGAGATTCCTCTCAAACTCCTTCTATTATTTTATATCAATTATTTCTTTATGATTTCAATTATTATTCTTGTTTCTTCAAGCATGAGTAGCTAAATTCTTTTCTAAGGTTTTGATGGAACCTATTGAGTGATGAACTTATCGTTTATGTGATTACAAATTGTGACTTAGATTTTTATTTGTTCAACTTCATTCTTATTGTAGTTAATTGGTAGAGCTCCCAATTAGCGGTGCCTATTTAGTGTGCATAACTTGGAAAAGAGTGCATATTTAGGTTTATTGTTGAACAACACCACACCTAGGTTGTTGGAGGAATCTATAACTTTAGGCGTACAGACGGGGTTAGGAATAACAAAGTCTTGGGTGCAATCTTAAGTGAACTATTCAAATTAAAGCTAGCTAGGGTAGCTCGGGAGAGTGCACTAGTAAATTATTGTAATTGCTCGGGAGAGGGTTGCGATAACACATAGCGTTCATGATTGATAGAATATATTAACAATTTGTATGAGCATAACGATAAGGGATTCCATCAATAGGGGACATCAATACCTTAGTCCTTCTCATAATATTCTTTTTACTCTACATTCAATTCTTTCTTTTAAGTATTCTTAATTACTACAAAGTAGATATTCGAAAATCACACAAAGATATATTCAAAGTTTAGGAACTTGATTCGGAAGTACTTTTGGGGTTGTGATAGTTGCAATTGGTAGGTTAATTCTCTGTGGGATCGATCTTGGACTTATTAGGCCAAGTTATATTGACTACGACCGTTGCTTGGACGTAAATCAACAGTCCAAAATAGCATGACATGGGGACAACCAGTCCATGCTCAAAATCACATCGAAATCAACCATACCTAACAATAACAGATCCACCCGGGTCTCCAGACCCCCAATAGAAACAACAAAGGATCTATAAATGTGATCCACAATAATCATATCACCCACCAGGGTGGATACATGAACAGGCAAATCAAGACTACCATGGGTCACACCCAAATGATGTGAAAAATAAGAAGGCACGTACGAATATGTGGACCCAGGATCAAATAGAATAGAGGCATCTCTGTGACAAACCGAAATGATACCTGTAATCACCGCATCGGAGGCAACTGCATCACGCCTGTCAGGAAGTGCATAGAATCGTGCCTGGCCTCCACCAGATCCCTCCTCGCCTCTGGGGCGACCACGAGAAGACTAACCTCCACCTCTACTAGCCTGAGATGGTGTTGAAGAGGAGGGCTGGTCCCTCTGCTGAGACCAATCCATGCAAAGTCGAGGGCACTTCCTCCTAATGTGGCAATACTCGCCACACTCAAAACAACTGCCTGGCGCTGGAGAAAGGGACTGAAGGTAACCCCTCGCCGCAGATGAACCTTGGGCCGAAGAAGTTGGTGCTGAACTCAAAGCTAGGAGGGCACTGAGTAAAGACTGGCCCTGCTGAAAACCCTGATAGCCACGACCAGAAGAAGCTCCACTGTGCTCTGGGCGACCTAACTGAGAAGGTCTAGATGAACGACCTCTTCCCTGATGAAACTTCCCCCTGGATGGAGCACCACTAAAGCCGCCAGAACCTCGAGGCCTTTTGGCCTCCCTCTCCTCTTGCTCACGGTGACGATCTGCCTCAATAGAGCGTGCCATATCAAAAACCTACTCAAACGATGCTGCCAATACTCTCTCTCTGGTCATCAAGATACAAATAGAATAGTTGAGGCCATCAATGAACCTTCTGATCATCTCCCGATCTTTCGGGATCATCCAAGTAGCATGCCTAGCCAACCGAGTATACCTCACTCATACTGAGTCACTGACATATCGCCTTGCACTAGCCACTCAAACTGGCGACGTAGCTCCTCTCGACGGGACTGAGGCACATACTTCTCTAAAAAGAGAGTGGAAAACTGCTGCCAAGTAAGAGGTGCTGCCCCTGCAGGCCTACGCCTCTCAAACTCCTCCCACCTAATGAATGTAGGACAAGAAAACTGGAATGTAGTAAATGCAACACCGCTGGACTCAAGAATCCCCGCTGTACGTAACATCCTCTAACACTTGTCTAAGAAACCCTGGGCATCCTCGCCCTCAGTGCCACTGAATGAGGGTTGTTGAAGTCTACCAATTCTCTCCAATCGATGCTGCTCATCGTTAGGCATCACCGGTACAACATACTCTGGGGCTGGCGCAACTTGAATAACTGGCTGAACTGGGGCCACTGGCTGGACTGGTAGTGCCTCAGGTTTCTGAAGACCCTACACTACCTGCTCTAGAGTGCCAGGTGCGGGGGTCTGATGACCACTCCCGATCCGAGATGTAGCTGCTCCAGTGGAGGCTGAAACTACCTGAGCTAGGCAAGTGCAAACTGTCAAAATCTGAGATAGGGTCTCCTGAAGACCCGGAATCACAATAGGCACAGCTGGTGCCTAAACAGGTGCTTCTGGAGCCTCAACCACTGGGGGCTGATCCTGGATAGGGGCAACATGTGGGTCGACTGGAACTACCCCTACCACTCTACCACGACCACGACCACGGCCTCGACCACGGCCTCTAGCTGGTGGCAATGGTGGATGCCACCTCGTCTTGTAGCACGAGTTCTCGCCGTCTGCGAGAAAATATAATACAAAATTTTAGTTCCCGGAACAACAAAACCGCACGACAGAATTTAAGAAATGTAAAGTGTTTCCTAAAAGTTCTACAGCCTCCCGAGGATAAATACAGACTTCTCCGTACTGATCCACGAGACACTACTAACCAGCTCAAGATTCATGAGGCCTAGTAACCTAGGCTCTGATACCAACTTGTCACGACCCCGTAACCCGGTCGTGATGGCACCCAGCACATTGCTGGGCCAGCCTGACCAACCATTCATAACACGGAGCTACCAACTCTCACTTTACCCTTTTTAGCATATAACAATAATAAGAAATTTATATAATATCTAGCACATCTGGGAAAGTATCCCAAAACCAGTATAACACCTCCCAAAGAATTAGGAGCCATAAGTCATGAGCCTCTACCAGAATACAACTGTAATACTGTAAACAATTGTGACTACAAGTGCAGAATAGTCTAAAAAAAAATATAAGATAGACTGGAGTGTCAGGTCCTGCGGATGCTAGCAGCTACCTTGACAGTCTGGATGAAAGCACTCTGAGCAGCTGGAAAGTCAGCCCTGCTATGATGTACCTAGATCTGCACACAAGGTGCAGGGAGTAGTGTGATTACTTCCAACTCAGTGGTAATAAGCAAGGGTAAGACAGCGAAGGCAAGAAAACCCAATAAAGCGCTAAGCGAGGCTATACAACGATGTCCTTGACCAATTATTAACATGATTAGTAATAGAACCAGCAATATTAGCTAAACAGTACAACAAGTATATATAAATGCAATGCAATAAATGAACATGACCGCTACGGTGCATAGCCCGATCCATTTGGGTACCCGTGCTCACTGTGGGGGTTTAGACTCCGAAGGGGCTCCTATAGCCCAAGCACAATATCTATGATATGCTGTGGCACGCAGCCCGATCCACTACCAGTCCTGCTACATGCAATGCAAGCCTCACAGGCACAAAAATAACATTTGAAATCTCTTTTTATCATTTACAGTAAGAAACAGTGTTTCAGAAATGCTAGAGTTTGGAAAACTATTTTAGACAGTGATAGCTCAGGACTGGTATTAGAATAACATGCTATAATCATAGAAGCAATAGTAACGATCCTCGCGGGATCCAAATAACTGGCTCACAGCTCAAAGATATCCACAACCATCCAAGTAGGAGGTTTACCGGCTCAATAATAGCCAACAACACAGTATAATATTACCAGGTCAGACTAAGCCATAGTCCCCAATCACAATCGACCCCGCACTCACAGGAGAGTACGTGTCTCACCTCAATATAGCATCACATAGGGATATACTGGGGTTTCGAACCCGCTGGTTATCACCCACACCCATTACTATCCTCGACACGGCTCGAAGACTAGCCCGCAATGCCCTTGCCATGAGAATCGGCCTCCACGGGTGCATAATCTGGTCAAAACCAATAGAAATGTATCAAAATAGGCTAAAGGAACATAACCCAATCGAAATAACTCGAATTACACCAAAAACCATAAAGTTGCCAAAAACCAACCCCCGGGCCCGCTTCTTGAAAAATTACAAAAGTTACATTTTCATAATGCTTATCCTGACGCGAGTCCATACATATAAAGTTTATCAAAATCGGACTCTGTCTGCCCATTCAAATCAATGATTTTCAATAACCTAGGCTTAGAGCAAAATCCTCCATTAATACACCTCCAATTCTCCATTTTCAGGTATTAACTCCATAAATTAACAATATAATAACATAAATTGAGTCCATAAATGCTTACCTGATGAATCCCCTCGATTTCCTCCTCAAAATCGTCTAAATCGCCTCTTAGTTCTAAACCCCAATTGTGTTATAACATACTGAAATTCAAACCCTTCTGATTCATAAATCACTAACGACTTTCGCTTCTGCAGAATTTTACTCACTTAGGCGAGACCACTTCGGCGGTTTATCCATGGCTTCTGCAACATTTCATTAACGGGCCTCATCACTTCTGCGACTCAGGTCTCGCACCTGTGAGACCGTTTAAGCGGTTGTCCTTCCGCTTCTGCGCAACTTCACAATCGCCCAACTTTCGCTTCTGCGAGCCCGCCCCTACAAGAATACTACCACTTCTGCAGAAATACCCGGACCAGCCCTGGATCACATCGGCGACCATTTGGTCACTTCTGTGGGGCCGATTCTACGGTTCCCCATCCGGAGAAGCGAAACTGCTGTTGCAGATCATACTAGTAGTTTGAAAACTCCAAATTTCAACCGATTAACCCTCCGAAAACATCCCGAGGACCCCGGGACCTCAACCAAAAATAGAACTCCATTATAAATCATCACATGAACTTGTTCCAATCATTAAAACACACCCTCAAACACACGAATCATCAAATTAAGGCCGGTTCAATCCTAAGATTCAACCAAAACTTATGAAACCTGCATTCTATAAAAAACCCGACCAAACGATGTCTGAATGACCTAAGAAATTGTAGACATATCCAATATCACCTAACAAAGCTATTGCAACTATCGGAATTCCATTCTGACTCCCGGATCAAAATTGCACCTATCAATCGGATTTCGCCAAACTTCCAAATTCGACAATTCAAGCCTATTTCTACACCGGACCTCCAAATTCAATTCCGTTTGCTCCTCTAAGTCACAAATCACCTCCTGGAACTAACCAAATCATCAGAATTCGATTTCGAGCCCTCCAACCATATAGTCGACTCCAGGTTCACTTTTCATAAATAAGCTTCACTCAAAAAGGCTATATGCCTTATTTTCAACCAGAATCAATCCCAATTCACCCAATAGACTCTAACACGGATATAGAAATATGAAACACATAAATGAAGGGGTAACGAGGTGGTAAATATCGTGACGACGGTCGGGTCGTCACAATATTTGAACTATCATTTGAGCTGAGTACCATTGTTTTACTGATGCTCGAGGGGCATTTTGATTATTCGTTGGAATAATTGGGGCCAAGGGCCATATGTGAGGGAATGAAGAGTAATGTGAGGAGGCTTTCAGGCCTCTAGTGATATCTGACCATATGCATATACATGCATGGATCAGACTACATGCTGCAATAGTATATGGATTGGACTGCATATCGTAGTAGTATATGGATTGGACTGCATGCCATAGTATTATTGCGCTTGGGCTGTATGATCGCCTCCAGAGTCTGAACCCCCACAGTGAGTGCGTGTACCCAAATGGATCGGGCTGCACGCCGCAACTGTCATATACATTGCATTGCATTCACTCCAATTTGTACCATGTGGCATGACATTAGGACTCATATATCATTGCAATACATATTGTCACTTGCCTTATTAACCAAAAACCCTCATGTTATATGTTGAGAAGTGTTTTCCCCAAGGGGCCGACTTGTGAGCTGACTTGCTCTATATGATATAGCATTCATATGCTGGCTGTTGAAAAAGGAAAAAGGGATATTTGTAAAGAGATTTTCAAAACTGAGATTTTAACGGATTTATGAGCTTTTCTAAATGATTTTTTGTAGTATTATGATTTTCTCAAAGGAATTTCACTGTCTTGTATAGCATTTTGGTGTGCCTATACGTGTTTTCTTATCACTCGGTTATTATTCTCTTTTATTACCACTAAGTTGGAAGTACTCACTTTACTCCCTGCACCTTGCATGCAGTTGCAGGTATTGTTCACCCTTTAGTGGGTTATTAGCAGGGCAGAAGACTTATGGTGGTAGTTGAGCAAGGTGGCCGCTAGCATTTGTGGTACCGCATTTCATTCTTTGTATTCCAGTTTCATCCTGTATTTATCTATACATTGTAGGCCAGTAGTAGTGCCTTTGCTCATTAGATGCTCATGACTTGTGACGTCCCTTTCGGTTATATTGGGATGAAATTTAATAGTTAAATGTCAATAATTAGTAATTTTATTCTCTTGTGATTAGTTGCTAAAAGAGGATTTGAGGTTGTTGGTTGGCCTTGTCATCACGAGAGGCGCCATCACGACCGGGTAGGAAAAATTTGGTCGTGACAGTTGGTATCAGAGCTTAGGTTACTAGATATCATGAGTCATGAGCAGGTTTAGTAGTATCCCACGGATCGGTACAAAGACGTCTGTATTTATCCTCGAGAGGCTGCAGAACCTTTAGGAATACTTCCCATTCTTGGAATTCTTATCGTGCGTACTTGATTCAACTTGAGATGTAATACTTGAAATTCTTTCCACACGTCTGTATGCGCACTCGAGCGCTTAGTAATATATTTGCCTTGATGGCATGTGATTTCCCGATCAAGGGGTGAGAGGTAATCTTCGTGAGTTCATGTTGGGCCAGTCTGGAGGACTTGAGGCTGCATCTTTGCCTATGGCTTGAGCACCGAGGTGCTGATTGTGTGAGCAAGTGTTTTGAACTTATATGTTCAGTGTTTTTCTTATTAGCCGGAAGGACGGCTGGATAATCCATATGATTGAGTATGTTGGTACTGTGGGGTGTATCTACGTGGTCTTGGTAGTGATGAAAGAGTCTGATGAATAATAGATGAGCTGTTAAGTGTTTGTTTTCCATTGTGATCTGTTGTGCAGCCCGAAGTTATGGGGCGTGGTGAATATTTTCATGTCTCTTAGTGGAAAGGTAAAGTGCATTAAGTGCGGTAGTATGAGTTCAGACTCAGGAAGACTAATTGATTGTGCTATGTGTCTAATGTGGAAGGAGTGCTGAAATACTTAATTGATGCAAAGCATGTGGGTTATCTCTTGCGGAGTGTCCTTAGGTGGGTTGATTCCTATGTTTAATTGCAAGGTATTTTATATGTGTTAGGATTTGGATAGGTGCAACGCATGTTCATGTACCAATTTTGATAATATAATTCGTGTAGTATTGAGATTAATGTTGTTGTTATACATTGTGATGCCTTGTCGATTTGTGGATGTGTTGTTAGGATGGTTTTGGTGATTCTCTAGTAGGTGGATAGGACAAATTACAAAGGAAACTCCGTCGAAATTTTTGGAAAATTTTGGGACTTAGAAAAGATTTTGGTCACCTAAAGAGTGGGCTTAATTGTTGTGTGTGAATGGATGCAAGAATTGTACAAGAGTTAAGATTTCTGATGATTCGAGTCTCCGCCAAAGTGTGTAAATGACTTGAGTTTAATATCACTATAACATTATGGCATCATTTGGGTAAGAATGCTATGAGTGGTTAAAAGTGTCTTGATATATGACTTCAAGCCAAGTTGGGGAGGTTGTTTTTGATTAACTAATTGCACTGTTGTATGTTATGTTGGTTCTATCTCAAAGTAGGTTGGTGAATCAATTCTAGTCGCAAAAATTGAGCCGAGTATGGCGAGTGTGAAGGAAAATTTTGATAAAGGTTGTATGGTGCATCATAGATGTGAAGAAATATTAGAATGTTTTGAGTTGCCGTTGATAAAGAATGCTCAGTGCATAGAGCAGAAAGATGGTTGTTTGTATATGTATGAAATCATGTTCCGCAGTGTCAGAGTTCTAACAAGGCAAGAGTGCTTCTATTCATTTAGGGCAGGTGAAGTGCAGTTGAATAAGAGTGAATGACTTTCAAGAATGGTTTTGTAGTGTTCAAGATTTTGCTTGTAGCATTCAGGTATCGTAAGAATTGTGTATGTGGCTAAAGACTGTGTTTTTGTTATAAGAGATCAAGACTTGTGGTGTTGATGTGCCGGAGAGATTCGGCACATTTACATACTAATTGCTCTTATATTAGCTTGTTTCATTGCAAAATGTAGTCCATACTTATGTTATTTTGTGATTTTACAGATAAAGAGGAAGAAAAGACTAAGGACACAAAAATGGACGCAAAAAGATAAGAAAGAGGGCAAGTTGTGCAAAAGAGCCAATCTGCGGACCAATATGCGGTCGCATACTTCATGTGCGGACCGCAAATAAGCAACCAAATCGCAGAACTAAACAGTGAATGGAGCTGAAATGCACGGCAATAATGCGATGTCTTTTGCGATCGTACATTCAATATGTGGTCCGCACTTCTGCCGCATAATGAACACAAAGGAAACCTAAGAGGCAAGTCTGCGATGCTTTCTGCGGTCGCACAATCAACATGCGGACCGCAGAATGGTGACGCGATCAACACATGAACATCTAGGGTTCCTATCCGCGACGCCGCCTCTCAAGATTGAGGACCGCAGACCTGTTATGCGACAGATCTGCGGTCGCATACGTGACCTGGAAGGGCAAACTTGTCCGCTTTTTGTCAGATCTTCGTCCCTCTATAAATAGATTTTTAGAATTTTGTGTAAGGGCATCTTGTGCAGACTTTATACTACACTCCAAGACTTTATTACTTCATCTTTTTGGAAGCTTTTGGTTGAAGGATCTTTTACTATGTAAGCATTTATGACATTTATTACACCTTGTATTTTATATTTTAGCATGTGTGGCTAAACCTAAATACTAAGGTTGTGAACCCTAAATGGGTGTTATGTAAATAGGTGTTTAACATTGAATATATGCATAATGGTTGGTTGATATTTCTTCACTTCTCATTCTTCATTTATTATTGGTGGTTGCAAACACTAATTAAAGCCATTAAAGTCCTACCTTACTTGGGAAAGTGGGTTAGATTTTGGAAGAAGTAAAGAACAAAAACTCGAGGCCTTACACCTCGTTTAATAGAATCACTTAGGGATAAGTGGGTTTTATTTGGCATTTATTGATTGTTATACATTGTGACTCTTAGATACTTTGGGAAAAAGCAAGAGAGGAAATACTACTTAAGTATTGGGAAATATTGGGTAGTTGCATAGAAATCAATTGCATATAAATAATCAACCATTAGAAATATATCATATTAACACCGATGGCATTACACTACATTTATGGGGACACAACCTTGGTTTAATCAATTCTATAGATTATTACATTAAGCATTTTCACTAGTTAAATCTTCTAAATCAACCTTCATTCATACTATCACTCTTACACCATTTCTATGTCACTTCTAACGGAATAGATTCAAGATTCGAGTCGGGTAACACACTAATTCAAGTGATCATTTCACACCTATTCCCTGTGGGATTCGACCCCAACCTAGTTGGGTTACTATATTTGACACCGACCGCCTTACACTAATTGTGAAAGTGTAATTTGAGCGTATCAAATTTTGGCGCCGTTGCCGGGGAATACGGTTTTGAAATTACTCATTATTGTGTACTTTACTTGATATCTAATTCTATTCTGTTACACTTTGCTTGTTTTGAGACGTAGTCCACAGCCACCAAAATATACTTCATCCCATAGGAACTCACAAAGTGGAAGAGAATCCTTTTGCGGATATCGATGAATATATCGATGACACAAATGCAATTGTACCCCCTGTTGTTGGTGCCTCAACGTTTAAGGTGGATCATGGTCTAATCCTCATGCTCAAAGCGGAAGGGTTTTTCAGGAATTCCACCGATGACGACCCAACTCAACACTTGAGGAATTTTCTGGGAGTGTGTGCTATGCATAAACAAACCAATGTCTCAGAAGATGCCTTAAGGTTGAGAGTTTTCAAGTACTCCTTGGCCGGTGATGCTAGAAAGTGGCTTCAAAACTTGCCACCAAATTCAATCCGATCATGGCTTGAACTTGTCCGGGCATTCCTAGCAAAATAGTTCCCATAAACCAAGAAATCTGAGCTTAGAGATAAAATCTTTTTCTTTAAGCAACAACAAGGGGAGCACTTACATGAGGCGTGGGATCGCTTTAAACTATATTTGGTGAGGTCGCCAAATCATGGATTCCCTGACTCAATTTTTCTTGAGAAGTTTTACATGGGTCTTGATCCCATGAACCAAGCCATTGCAAAGAAATGCTGCGGATGGATCTTTTATGGATAAGTCTTTTGCTAGAGTAACCCAAATCCTCGACAAGATGGCCAAACATAATCAAGCATGGCATTCTGAGGATGCATCCGGTGGAATAGCTTATGGGTCTCCCTCTTTGACAAATTTGATCAAGGAAAACCAAGAGAGAGACCAAATCATTGCCGGGTTGGCCACTAATGTCAATGTGTTGACCAATATGTTTACAGAAAATCAAACAAAGAAAGTCAATGTTGTTGAGGACATGCCGTCCAATTCGAATGACGATTTTGAAGAGGCGAATTACATCAACAACCCCCAAGGAGGAGGGTATCAAAGGCAATACTATCAAAGTCAAGGAGCACAAAACCAATGGAGGCCAAACCCGCAAGGGCAAGGAAACCAACATTGGAGGTATGACCAAGGTAGTTCACAACAATGAAATTGGGGCAACAAAAACAACAATTTTTCTAACCGGAGTGAAAATCCTTATGTTCCTCCAAAAGGACAACATTCGAACCAAGGGTCCTCAAGTGATTCAAAATTGGAAGCTATGCTAGAGAGAGTGCTACAAAATCAAGAAAAGTCTGATGCTTCATTGAGGAACATGACCGAGATCGTTGGCTCTCCTACCGCTTCCATCCAAAAGTTAGAAATGAAAATGAGAGATCTTTCCAAGGAACAAAACCCCAAGCAAAAGGGAACACTACCTAGTGACACGATTGCAAACCCAAGAGGTAGTGGAAGTGGTCCAACCTCTCATGTCATGGCAATCACCACTAGGAGTGGAAAAGTGCTACTTGGAGAGAAGTAACACATAGTTGAAGATGTAAAGACCAAGCAAACGGTTGAGGGTGAAGAACGAGAGGTTATTGAAGTTGAAAAGCAAAACGTTGTTGTGGTTGACAAACCAAAAGTTGTTGAAATTGAAAGAATTTCGGAAAAGTCTAGAGCACAACAAGAAGATCGAGAAGAGGAAAAGGAAAAGGGGAACGAGTCATCAAAACCTTTTCCACCTATTCCTAGACCTCCTCCTCCATTCCCTCAAAGGCTAGCAAGGAAGATTAATGATAGCAAGCTTGAAAAGTTCTACGATATTCTCAAACAATTGACGGTGAACATACCTTTTGTAGAAGCTTTTCAAGAAATGCCAGGGTTCGCTAAGTACTTGAAAGATTTGATCACTAAAAAGAAGACCTCAAAGCATGAGGTGGTAAGCATGACTCACAGGGTAAGCTCTATCATTGCTACAACCCCGGTTAAAAAGAAGGAGGATCCGAGGGCCTTTACTATACCTTGTACTATTGGGACGCGTGAATTTGCAAGGGCCTTATGTGACAATGGAGCTAGCATCAACTTAATGCCACTAGCCATCTTTAAGCAAGCGGGATTGGGTATGCCTAGACCTACAAGTATGAGATTGCAAATGGCCGATCGTTCCATCAAGCGGCCGGTCGGAATTGTGGATGATGTACTAGTGAAAGTGGGGAAATTCCATTTACCCGCGGACTTTGTGATTCTTGATTGTGCTGTGGATAAAGAGATCCCTATCATTTTGGGAAGACCATTCTTGGCTACAGGTCGATCACTCATGTATTCTAAGAGAAATGAGATAAAGTTCCGGGTGAATGATGAAGAAGTCATTTTTCAAGCTAGCAAGGGCATGAAGCTACCCCATGAATATGAGAGCATCTCAATGATAGAAGCGGTTGATAAAGTAGAGGATGTCGTGGAATTAAAAATGGAAGAACAATGCCTTGGTGAGGCATTAGCGGCAATCCTAGTAAATTTTCATGGGGAAAACATGGATGGGTACATAGAAATGGTGAATGCATTGAACGGTCTTGGATCCTATAGGTACACGCCGGCAAAGCTCTCTCTTGACTTAGAGAATAGAGCTACTCCCCCCGCCAAGCCATCAATTATTGAGCCACCACAATTAGAGCTCAAACCACTCCCTTCGCATTTGAGGTATAAATTTCTTGGCTCTAATGATACTTTACCCGTAATCGTGTCTTCTTTGTTGAATGATGTGCAGGTAGAGCAATTATTGGAAGTCCTAAGGGAGCACAGGCAAGCAATTGGGTGGACAATCGCCGACATCCATGGCATTCCCGCGGGTATTTGTGAACACAAAATCCAATTGGAGAATGACACCAAGCCAAGTGTGGAGCATCAAAGACGACTAAATCCTTCAATGCAAGAGGTGGTGAAAAGGAAATTATCAAGTGGTTAGGCGCCGGAGTTGTCTACCCAATCGCCGATAACTCTTGGGTGAGCCCAGTACAATGTGTTCCAAAGAAGGGGGTATAACCGTGATTGAAAATGAAAAAAATGACCTCATCCCTACTAGAACGGTGACCGGGTGGAGAGTGTGCATGGATTATCCGAAACTCAACAATGCAACTTGCAAGGATCATTTCCATATGCCTTTTATTGATCAAATGCTTGATCGGCTAGAGGGAAGAGCCTTCTATTGCTTTCTTGACGGATACTCCGGCTACAACCAAATCAACATTGCTTTGGAAGATCAAGAGAAAACAACTTTCACTTGTCCTTATGGGACATTTGCTTTTAGCCGGATGCCATTTGGGTTGTGTAATGCTCCGGCGACCTTTCAAAGATGCATGATGTCGATATTTTCCGATATGGTTGAAGATTTTCTAGAGGTTTTCATGGATGACTTCTCTGTTGTTGGTGATTTCTTTGAGCATTGTCTTGCAAATCTTAGACAAGTGCTCAAGAGATGCGAAGAAACGAATCTTGTGCTAAATTGGGAAAAATGCCACTTCATGGTGGATGAAGGTATTGTGTTGGGGCACAAGATTTCTAAACATGGCATTGAAGTTGATCGGGCAAAGATAGAGATCATTTCTAAACTTCCTCCACCCACTTCAGTGAAAGGTGTTCGAAGCTTCTTGGGCCACGCCGGATTCTATAGGAGATTCATCAAGGATTTCTCCAAGATTGCACACCCAATGTGCAAGCTTCTTGAGAAGGATGCAAAATTTGTGTTTG
>JASVEL010012892.1:0-85712 GCA_032618575.1 Nicotiana noctiflora | reverse complement strand
TAATTCCACTGAAATTTATGTGCCCATAATCTTGAATTCATTACGAGGGATGAGAAAAGACCATGCAGTACCAAACTTGGGCGATTTAGAGAATTTAGGGTTTCCGGCCAAAGTCAAATCAAAATTCGAGATCCTAGAGATTATTTGAAAAAAACTGATTGAGGATTTGTGCAGAGGGTGGTGAAGAGAACCTGTGGTGTTATTTTGGGTTAATTTAGGACAAATGATGTCGTGGCCAAAAAATTTTAAACCAAGATTCGACGGGCTCCAGCGAGATTCGAGGGAAACCAGTGGCAGGAATGGGAATAGGGGAACAAGGAGAGTTGGTGGTGTAATTTTGGTAGTCGTTGGCATGAGTGACGTTCGCAGCCGGCGGCGGAGCCGGCGGAGTTATAGAGGAGATACGAGGAAGACGATAGGAAGTTTTTCGGGTTAGGGGAATTTTCAAACAAATATATCAAATCGTATCAATTAATGACAACCGTTGGATCAAACGAATTGGATGGCTCGGATGAAGGGTGACAAAAATGGTGTTCGTTTCGTCCACAATAGGGTCGGATCGGGTGAAGGAACATTGGGCCTGGGCGGGTAGAAATTTAGATTTGGGCTCAGATTCAATTCCCATGAGCAGCCCACCTTCATTTTATATGTTTTCCTTTGATTTTTCTTTTCAATTGTTTTCTTTTCCTTTTTATATTGTTTTGTATTTATATTTTGATTTAGTTGAAAATAAAACAAAGACTCAATTTACTCTAATACAACATTATTTAACTTTTCCCAAATTAACTACTTTCTAATTTTTAACTAAACCTAAAAGAAATTCTACAAATTAAAGATAAAAGCGCAAGGAAGCATTTTTGTCATTTTCTTTATGTAAACAATTTTACTACTAATTAATGCTAAAATATGAAAATAAATGCCAAATATATTTTGTGTTTTCATATGAAATGCACGGATAAAATACAATAATTATCATAAAATATTACAAAAATTCACAAAATTACAAAATAATGAAAGAAAAATCATTTTGGGAATTTTTGGGCATAATTTGCTTAAGACAATAATCACGTGTTCATAGATTAAGCGGATAATTTAAATACTATAAATATATTTGATAATAAAGTTTGATATATAGTTTAGGTAGAAAAATCTTTAAAACTGATGGAAAGTGGCAAAACTCAGGGTAAAAATAACGGAAGTATCTAACTCGGTTTCACAGAATCTGTTAATGAGACACGTCACTCACCTCATCCTCCAAAATCCTTAAAGAACTAACCGAAGAACCCGTGAATCCCTTTCTCCCAAATTCATTCATATAAAGCAAAACCGGTGATGTAACAGTAGAAGTAACAACCATATTCACCGACAAGCAATATAGATTCCATCAATGAGTCGTGGAAGATCTAATACTTAAAAAATGAAGTTCGATCGAATGAAAATTGTGCTTGGAGACTAAGGCTTCATTTGTTTGCACTTAATGGATGTATGAATCTTAATCATTTAGATTTTATATATTAGATGCATTTGTTTTGAAAGTCTGAATATTAATTATTCAAATCTTAATCATTAAGTGTGTTTTTTTACTTCACAATCACTTAATGAGTCTGAATAGGTCTGTATGATTAAGATTCTTAGCAGACACTTAATTTCATTAAGATGTTATCATATATTCATTATTAGTTGTCGTCACCGCCTACCATTATCAACTAGCATCATGCTGCCACCACCACCACCACTATGCCATCATTACCAAGCCACCATCATCACCAATCATAGCCGCCACCATTATCGATCATCACTACCCAGTATGCCCACCTCTCCAACCACCATCATTCTTATTCCACAATCAATACTCATCCACCTTGACTATCACAGTTATTATCCCATCACCATCAACAATCACAGCCGGCACTAATAAGCACCAAAATACTTCTAAGCCCAAACTTAAAGGACGATGAAAGTTTTTTTCTCTTCACATTGATGAGAACCTGTTGCCACGTGAAGCCAATTTAAGGTTCTCGGATGATTAATGATGGTTTTGACTGTACAGACCTATGTGTCTGAGCAAAAGGTGTTTGCCCTTTGCACTCCTGATTTTATGCGGTAACCACCTAAATAGAAAATTAACCTTCGATCCCTTTTTTACAAATTGGTCTTTTCATTCTTTTATTATGAACCAAAATAAAATGTTTGTATATTCGGCCTTATCATGTGGCATAGCAAAATAGTTGTTTGACCCAAAAGCTATCGGTTGCTTTATGAGTTAGGGACAATCAAATATTATAAAAGGGTAAATCGGAATCAATGATAATATATCCAAAGAAAGATCTTTAGATTCGTATAAAGGTTGTTCTTATAAAATTGTAGTAGATCTTGATGAAGTGTTAAAGCTAGTTAGTAACATAGAGACGAAATAGAGAGAAAATGATAGATAGAGATAGAGTTGTATTATTATTGACTAATAACACTTGCCTTACAAATGAGGGAGACCCTCCTTTATATAGAATGAAGGTCCCCTTGCCAACACATTCTCCCTCCTTTATATAGAATGAAGGTCCCCTTGCCAACACATTACATCATTTCAGAGCTACTATTATTACAATAACGGCATAGGGGAGGGGAAGTCGGGGCGTCTGTACGGGCAAGTGTGCTAATACGCCTCTATAGTCGGGGACGTACCCGTTTCATTGTATGGACGCAAGAGAGGATATCGTCCGATGTTTACGGCTGTATAAGGTTACGTGCTCGACCCGCATTACATTCGATTCGACCCCATAGAGTTAGTCCCTCCGCCTATTGGAGATGTATTCGGCATATATCTGTGAGCACGTGATTTTTGCCCTCGCAACAATTACTCCCAGAAAATTGTAAAGATAAAATAGTCTTGTGTTGTAATTGGATTTCATGGATTTTGTGTGGTCTTTGCTTGACGTTAGCACTTGTCTCTGTGTACGTTATTTGCTAAATTGATCAAAAACACGTGCTACAGACATTTAGGAATTAATTGTGCGTTCGTAAGAATTAATTGACCATAAAGTGTTTAAAATGAAAATTACAAAATTCGCATTCTTGTTCCTTGTCATCAAGAGATTTTATTTAAATGTTAGTGATTTGAGTATTAATTGTTTAGAGTGGTTTCTATTTGAATGTGGCTAGTGAAGGAAATGAAGCAAAGGGCTAAAATTGCAAGGAATCCGAGCCAAAAATACCATCTCACCCGGTTCGACCCAGTCTCTTACTAAGACCAAACGACATCGTTCCATTTAAAATAAAGGGATCCAAGCCGTCGATCAGCGTTGATCCGATAGATCACATTAATCACCCCATTGCTTAATCCTGGCCGTTGGATTCTCATCATCCAACGGCCGAAATGAGTTAATCTAAGTCTCAGATACCCCAAACCCTTATGCCCAGTTCATTTCTCATTTTTGCCAAACCCGTTCGTCTCCTACAGAGACAAGACGAACTGAGCCTCCGCCGCCTCCGCCGCACTCCGCCTACCGAAAATCGCCTCACGGCGATTCCGGTAGGCCAAACCACCCCAAATTAACACCGTAGAATCTCCCAAGCCCCCTCTACACGGATCTAGCAGTCGTTAGGCTCGAATATTGCTTGAACGTTTCGAAAATTTGTTTGAAGCTCGCCGGAACTTGAACATCTACCCCAAACCGCCCCAAACTAACCCCAAGCACTCCTTTGACCTCCCTCACACCCCTACTAACCCTGGTTTAGTTCGAATCAAACCCAAAAGCACCAAGCCCCAATTTGAGCCTATGAACCCTAAAAAAACAAGATCAAGATTTTCCGTCAAATTGATTAAAACTTAGGGTCTAATAGAGTTTAATTGAGTTGTTCTCGAGTTGAGAACATTTCAATTAAACTCTATTTGACCTCAAAGTGGCTAACCCGGTTCAAGTCGTGAATTCTGTGGTAATTCTTTATTATGCTTCTGTTCGTTTGTTCAAATCTTGTTGTTCGTCTGTTTGTTTGAGATGATTCTTTACTATTTTTATTTTTATCATTTTGTTCTCTTTTTCTCCGATCTCAAGACCGTTTATATGGTCAATTGTGTTGTTTCTGTTTGATTGCGGATTGTGCTTGTTATTGAGTGTGCTTATTCGATCCGATTATTGAAATCGAATAATGTTTCTACACTGTTTTGTTTATGCCTAAGTGCTGTGAGCCGAAAGTTTATTCGTCGACTGTGTGTTATCGATTATAAATGTTGTAATCGACTAATCGAATGTCGTCGATTTACTTTCGTAGGTCTGTTTGTTAGAAACAACAAGGCAATAATTTCCTTGTTACTGATTAATTTCTTATTTGAATCACTGTGGAGTTGGAGTTTGAATTGCCTGTGTTTGAATTAGTAACAAGTTGGTTATAGCTGAATTAAGCTCAGTCTCATAAATTAGTAACTAGTGGACTGCCACCATGTGAGCACATGTTGAGCCATTAGGACAGCCCATAATAATATGCCCCCTTGAGTAGTGGAACCTGCTGTACAGCAGGCCACTGACTGCCCTCTGAAACCAGGAATTATTAATTAGTAAAGCCCACACCTAGACATTTTAAGTGCCCAGAACAGAATAAAGAATGGGCTAGACAGAAGGGGGATGCCAGGGAATATCATGGGCTGGGCAGGGGCTTAGTTTAAGATTGGTGGCATCAATCAGGAGTTGTTTTAACTATAAGTAGAAGGGACTGACAGTGAGAGGGGGGGGGGGAAACATAGGGAGAGACTGATAGACACACATACAGAAACAAACAGGGAGAGTTCATTAGAGAGAGTTTCAGAGGATATACAGGGAGGGCATTTTGAGTTTTAGGACACACACAGTAGGGAGATACACTTAAGAGTATTCTGAAACAGGAGCAGTCTGAGAGAGATATAGCTATTAAGAACATTTTTGAAAAGCAGTGAGTTTTAGAGAGCTTTGAGAGTTGAAAGAGAAAGGTTACTGTTTCATTACCACTTCTCGTATCATTGCTGGTTGTTTACATTTCAGATCCTAGTTTCAAATTTGACTCTTGGTATTATTCTTGGGGGTTATTCTATTGATACTATTTGGTTTTCAAACCTCTCGGCTCTTTGAATTCGATTTGGAGTGTTGTGGTAGACTGTTATTTGGTTGCTGGAAGTTGATATTGCTGCTGCTGCTTCCTCACTGATTTCTTTTTCTTTTGCTCTTCAATATCCAGGTACATATCTCTATCAATGCAGTCATTGAAGTTGAAATAAAATGCTTATGGATTTATTTCAGTCAAAGGATGCCTATTGTATTTAGTTTATGTTAGTTGTTTATTTTCTTACTATATGAATGATGGATGCATATCTGTATAAATAAAACTGTCGAACTGTGGAGTGCTATTGGGATATTTGACATTGCTCATGACTGCCTTAATCTGATTTGGATATTATGTTGTCAACGTCTAATAATTCGTAGAAGGATCTAATGTTCGTTAATTGCTAGAATTTTGAGAGTGATTTGAAATAGTTATAGTTGATTTAGGTTATATGATTAGCATAGAGTTCTCAAATAGTATAATGTGATTTGAAATTACACTTCAATTTTAAATAGTTTAAATTTATTCTTACGAATTTGATTAATAAAATCAGGAGGTAATTAAGTTGAAAATCATTTCTAAAGTTTGAATTCTCATGTAGTAACAGTTAATTCGATATTAGATCCTGAATCACTTGATCATTAGTTCAATATTCTCAATTGTTGTCTATGCTTGCCTTAATAGCGTTCCAGTAGCTCATAATGAAATAATTTGAATAAAAGTCAAAAATCAGAAAGTTCAATGGCTTTATCAAAGTGAATGCATGACTTACGTGTGTTTGTGAAATCTAAAGAGTGTAAAGTTGTGTGTAAAAATTAAAGTTCAATGTAAAAGGGAAGTCCGGGCTTAACAGAAGAGATCTGGGTTCCTTTGCAAGCCAGACTCGGTCCAGTAACAGAAGGCCCAAAAATGAATCATATAACCCATGCAGGTCCAGCCTTCCAAAAGGCAGGACTAATCACATTCCAGCTATGGGCCAAACTTTCTTAGGCCTAAATTATTATTGGAAGACCATTTGCTTTCATAAAACAATTAATTAGTTAGGAATATGGAAATTCACTCATAAATATGAAATTGAGTTTTGAATTAGGTTGTGAGTTCAAGCTAAAAGGGTACTCCATTTTGTTTGAATTCGGACTTGAATTCGAAGGTCGAATTTATATTCGTGAGTTAATTGACCTTAGAGACAAAACAAAAAATAGAAAATTTAGTTACTTTAGTTTGGACTTTTAATAAATAAATGAGACGAGTCTCGCCAAATTAAATATACAATTGCGAGGCCCTCATCAATTACTTAATTGAAAAAGTGCTTAGTATTCGGGACGAGCCGTTTAGCGAATTTCACGGCCTTCTCAAAAGATAACAACACGTAAGTTGCTTTAGGCGCGCTTTTAATAATCTTACCTTCCTAAATACGGGTGTACATTTCATGTGACCCAAATCTTACTCTCGGCGAAATTGAAATACATTAAAGTCACAAGCGTACCGGTTGCGGTGTGACTCGAAATGTATTTTCGTGACGTCGCAATTCTTCTAAAATTAAAAGCGGAACATTAAAAACACATAGTTAAAAAATATAAAGAAATCAGATAAAAACAAAAATTGCAGTTGAGCGACCGTGCTAAAACCATGGAACTCGGAAATGCCTAACACCTTCTCCCGGGTTAACAGAATTCCTTATCCGGATTTCTAATTCGCAGACTGTTAAACAGAGTCATTCTTTTCCTCGATTCGAGATTCAACCGGTGACTTGGGACACCATAAATCTCCCAAGTGGCGACTCTGAATTAATTAAATAAATCCAGTTTCGATTGTCCTTTAATTGGAAAAAACTCCATCGCGCCCACGCACGGTAGCGGAAAAAGGAGGTGTGACAGCTCTGGCGACTCTGCTGGGGATAATCCACCCAGAACTTCGGTTCAGGGTTTAAGAATTCGAGCTCAGTTAAATTGTTGTTTTTGTCTTTATCTGATTTTATTATATGTTTAATTAATGTGCTACATGTCTACCGCTTTGATACTAGTCGCACTATATATACAAACTGCTATATGTTTACCGCTTTGATACTATCTGAACTGTATATAAACTGTGCCGAAAAACCCTTCTCTTCTCACCCCCGGGGATGTGCTCACTGGTTGAGACTCCCTATTCCGTTAGTGTCATACCCCGAAATAATAAAGAGGCTCGGAAAGTTTCTAAGCCGGCTGGCCTTTTGGTTCCCGGAAAGGAGCTCCTTCCTCAACCCGAGTTGTCCGCTTGGGTACACAGTCTAGATCACATACCGAGGTTCTGAGCTTAGAATAACATAACTGCATACCGGATCCCTAGTAGGAAATGCTTATTTGCATCACGTTGCATTTGACTTAGGGGACTCAACACAGGGGTTGGGTCCGTCTAGGACAAGCAACCTGATATGAAAAGACCATCCTGCTACACCATGTTTTAAGCATTTATTTGGACTTGCATGCTGACCGGCTTTTAAATACTGAAGAAAAGAAAAAAAAAGGAAAAAAAAATAGTATGGGGAAATAGATATTTTTCAGAAATACAAAAATGTTGTTTTACCAACAAATCAATAAATTTAGTTTGCTAATAAAAGACGACGGAAGGTTGACTTTGCCAACAAAATGGTTTTCTTAACAAAATGTGTTTCCTTTGTCGGTCAATAAAAGAAAAAATATAGTTTGTTCTGACGGACCGAACTACGCGGGTTTGATTCTCACCGGATGTGAGATACGTAGGCAACCCCCATCGGGTCCAACTTGCCCTTTTTTCAAAATACCAAAATTATAGTCCAATCATGGCTAGCCAAAATGATCTTCTTTTTTAAATAAATGTGCAGGATGAGCACGATTCGAAATGAACCCTTTTCACTCATGACTAAAATTCCGGTACAAATACGACTATGGTGGGATGATCTATGCGAAGAAGGGCAGGATGAAGTTAAGAAATATTTCAAGGGTCTCACAGGTCTGCTTGAAATAAAGCCTCGAGGGGATATCATAATTGCATTAGTCACATACTGGGACTCTGCACACAATGTCTTTCACTTCTCGGATTTTGAGCTTACCCCAACTTTGGAGGAGATGACCGGATACATTGGAAACACTGATATACCATTGGGGCACCAATATCTAATCGCTCCCAGGGTTGTCGCCATACACCGATTTTTAGACTCACTGAAGATAGCCAGAACGGTACGTAACCCAGATCTAGCACAAGGGTTTTATACTTTAAGCTTCATCTATCAAAGGTACGGTCATGTGGGAAGTTTTGACAAGCCAGAGAATAAGTTATGCAGCAAGGGTAATCGCCAGAAATGGGAGGAGCACAGACGAATTGCCTTCATGATAGCCTTCTTAGGACTTGTGGTATTCCCGAGAAAAGACGGGAATATTGATATAAAGATAGCCGGAATTGTCAGTACTTTGCTTGACCAAAGCGAAAGTACTCTTGCTCTAATGATACCATCAGACATATATCGAGCCCTCACAACCTGCAAAGCCGGAGGAGATTTTTTTGAAGGCTGTAATTTATTGCTACAAATGTGGATGATCGAGCACCTGTGTCGCCGCACCCAATTCTTGATATATGGGTTGGTTGATAAAACTTGCATAAGCGAATTCTATACAAGGATTGATAAGACTGTCCTGCCTGAAGGAACCTTGGCGTGGAGGGCGTACTTTCAGGCTCTCAGTACAAGTCAAATACAATGGACGTTGGGTTGGTTACAGATAGACAGAATCGTGTACATGCCAGCGGCTAGGTCCCACTTTCTCTTAATGGGACTTAAGAGCATTCAACCTTATGCGCCCCATCGGGTTTTAAGACAGCTTGGGAGGTGCCAGATAGTACCCAAAGACGAAGACCTGAGTACCCAGGTTATTGAAATTGGTCCCGACGGTCAATTCCCAGAAGCAAGGGTCCGCCAGATCTGGAGCAAATGCCAATATCTGGAGGCAAACACTCATGTGCAGGATTGAGCTAGGGGAGAGGTTGTACCCAGATATCTTACTTGGTACAAAGGAGAAACATCGGGTGAAAGACCAGCCAAAAGACCTCACCTCAGGGAATTTGCTGAAGCATCACAAGAACAATGGGACTGGTTAGCCAAGGAAGAGGTTTACAGAACAAGGATTGGCAAGATAGAGCAACGGGTCCAAGATCTCCAATTTGAAAAGGATATGCAAGCTGCCGCCGACGAAGGAGATAAAAAGGAAGTTGGCACAAGAAAATGACTTTTTGAGAGCTCAAATCCAGCAAATGAAAAGAGACGCTGACAGACAGTTGAGGAGTCGATCAGATGAAAAATTGATAAAGGGTAAAACCAAGTTGCCGATGTCCAAAGAGAATTGGAAGAGTCGAAGACCCAAACAATGAGGATCTGTGCCAGCTGGAGAAAGGAGGCACATCAACAGGCACTTCACCTACAACGGGTGGAATAAGAGTACGCTGAGATCATCACTAATCTAAGGGAAGCAAATGTTATCCTTAGGGAGCGGGTTTTCAAGCAAGCCCGGGATGCCAGAGCGGACCTCGACCGTTGCCACAATTTGATGGTCCGACTGCAAGAACAAGTGTATAGGCTCTTAGACCAAGCCACCAATAATGCTCGAAGATTGGGGGCGAAGAACCAGCAGATAGAGCAGCTACTCAGAGAAAGGGACATGATCAAGGACAAAATTGGAGAAATCGGGCATTATGTCACCATGAAGTTCTTAGCTTGTGAACAAATGCCCCGCACCACCCCTTTTGCTTCAGTTATGGACTACGTTCATCAGATCATGAGAGAGTTAAGGGAACTACACAGGGACCACACACCAAGGCCCGCGGCAAGGCCGAATGATGCCTCGCGGCCCCCCAGGAATTTAAGAGCATTAGACTTTTGATTAAAAATGTATTTTTGAATTTTGAGTCAAGTTGGTTGGCATTTTAGTCTCGAGTCAAGCATTTCTCTTATTTTGTTGATTATTGTAAGACAGGTTTTGTAACCATAAGAGTTTTGATATAAGAATTCCGGAATTTCGCCACAATTTTGTTACCAGAACTACGCTCGGCCTGATTCATGCGGGGACGTGATACGTAGGCAATCCACATAAGATTCGACCACTACTAGAAAGAAAGGAAAAGAACATGAAGGTTAATAACAATAAGGTTTTCAAGGATAATTGAAAAAGAGAAAAAGAAAAAAAAAAAGAAGAAAAAAAAAAGATAAGAAGCTGGAATGACGCATGTGATGAGTGCATATAGAAAGGGTTAATTGGTTAGGTGAATTGCATCCCACGTGCTATAACATATCTGTTAAACTCGGTAAGCTAACAAGTTTGTTGCATTCCAGAAAAGTTTAGCAGTTGGTTTGACATAATATACTGGCCAGCCACCATTACCGTACTAGATCTAAAGGGCCAATTCCAGCAAGTATGTCTAGTTCCGGTAAAAGTCTCGAGGAAGAGAAATCGGAGATACAGATTATGAAAGAAGAGGTATATCGATTGAGATAGCAGATAACGGAGATGCACCTAGCCTGGGCTAGGGGACAGTCCTCACCAAACCTCCTTACTCTCGCATCAGCTCCAGAACACCCACCCCTTGATCCTTCGACGAGTGCCCCAATTTATCCATACGATCAAGGGGAAAACCCTTATGCCACCCAAATTCCACCAGCCAAACAAAATCCTCCTCCCACGGTCACCCCTGTATTTGTGGCACCTCCACCCGCTAATCTACAAAAGTCATCCGGTGAGCCGCATGTTCAAATCCATGACAATTCTTACTATCCTCCCGAGCCTACCTTTAGGGCTCCTGAACCGCATCCACACACCCCTCACCGGGATAACCCGGCAGAACCGGAAAAGCACTTCCAAAGTTCGGAACATGAGGAAGTTATTAGAAAAGTTAAAAGCCTGGAGCAGTCCTTTAGGAATATGCACGGTTTGGGCAACCAGGTCAGTGTCGCTTACAAGGATCTGTGTCCATTCCCAGATGTCCAGTTGCCGGCCGGGTTCAAAATGCCCAAGTTTGACCTATACGAGGGGCATGGTGATCCAGTAGCCCATCTTCGAGGGTTTTGTAGTAAAATGCGAGGAATCGGAGGACGAGACGAGATTCTGATAGCTTACTTCGGTCAGAGTTTGGGGGGATCGGCACTAGAATGGTACACTAGGCAGGATCCCAGCAGATGGTTTACATGGGGTGATTTGGCTCAAGCATTCATTGGCCAGTTCCAGTACAATCTTGAAATAGTCCCATACCGCTTATCATTGCTAAATTTAGAGAAGAAACCCGCCGAAAGTTTCAGAGAATTTGGTTTCCACTGGAGGGAACAAGCAGCAAGGGTAGATCCGCCTATGAGAGAGAATGAGATGGTGGATTACTTCCTGCAGACACTAGAGCCAACCTATTTCGGACATCTGGTGACGTCCGTCGGTAAGTCATTCACCGAGGTGATAAAGATGGGGGCTATGATCGAGGAAGGTTTGAAAGCTAATAAGATCATGAGTTATTCAGCGTTAAAGGCCACCACCCAAGCTATTCAAAGTGGTACCGGAGGAATGCTTGGGAAAAAGAGGAAAGAAGAAGTCACGACAGTCGAGTCCGGAACATGGTTCAGAAACAGAGGCCCCGCACCCCAGTATAACCCGCCACAACCTTACCACCAAAATTACTTCCACAATCCATATAACCACCCGCAACACTACTATCCAGCACCCGATCCCCATTTTACTGTCCATCACGCCCAGTTATATGCCACACCTCCCGTCCATGCACCATGGCGTGCACCGAACCCGCAAAATAATTATCCAACCCCAAGAGCATATAGAAACCCCACGGGCGCGGGTTTTTGTCCAAACCAAGCATTCAAGAGCGACAGGGCACCAAGGCCAAAGACTTTTACTCCCTTGGGAGAGTCTTACACCAGTTTGTTCCACCGTTTGAAGCAAGTAGGGTTGCTAAATCTGGTCGATACCAAACCCTCTTCCAAAGAATCTGGACCATTCAGTAAATTGTGCATACTGCTCAGGATGTCTGGGGCACGACACGGAAAAGTGTTGGCGGTTGAAAACAGCCATCCAAGAACTCATCGACACTCGCCGAATTGAGGTCCAGACTCCAGCGGAGCCCAACATCAACCAAAATCCACTTCCAACTCATCATGAGACCAAAATGATCGAGTTGGTACGGGTAGAAGAGGGAAAGGAGAAAACCTCTCAGACTATAATGATGATCAAGTCTAGTGGGGTAAGAATGAAAAAGGGGCCAAGCCTTGATGAGTCACTCATCTACAAGAAGGACGTACAAGGGGGATTGGAAGCAGAAAAGGGAAGTGTGAAAAAAGCGCCCATGAGGCCAGAGGGAGAAAAAATAGTTGTATCAGGGGCAGCAACCAGACCCGTTTTAACTGTAGCGGGTGTTCGAGTGGATCCTTTCATCATCAAGCCAGTAATACAGTTGCCAATAGCTGATAGCAAAGCTATTCCATGGAATTATGATCGGGTCACAACAACCTACAAAGGAAAAGAAGTTAAAGAAGAAGTCTGCGAAGCGCAAGGGTTGACTCGTTCAAGGAGATGTTTTGCCCCTGCGGAATTGAGGAAGACCACTCCGGCAACACTGAAAAAGCCGGTAACTGACGAAGAGGCAGAAGAATTCCTGAAAAAGATGAAGCTACATGATTATTATGTCTTAGAACAGCTGAAGAAAACCCCTGCGCAAATCTCATTGCTCTCATTGCTGATACATTCTGAAGAACATCGGCAAGCTTTGATGAAAGTTCTGAATGAGGCCCACGTACCCGATAAAATCTCGGTGAGTCATTTGGAGAAGATCACCAATAGGATCTTCGAAGCGAATCGGATCACCTTCACCGATGACGAGTTTCCTGAGGAAGGCACCAAGCACAACAGGGCTTTATATCTTACGGTGAAGTGTGAGGAGTCAGTTGTCAGCAAAGTCCTGGTCGACAATGGGTCCAGTGCGAACATTTGTCCTCTATCTACACTACACAAGTTGAAAGTGGATATCGGCAGGATACGCAAGAACATCATATGTGTCCGAGGGTTTGATGGAGGAGGCAAGGCATCGGTCGGGGACATAGTGTTAATCTTGACAATCGGACCGGTGGAGTTCACCATGGAATTCCAGGTGCTGGACATGGTAGTTTCATATAACCTTCTGATAGGACGACCGTGGATCCATGCGGCAAAAGCGGTTCCATCCAACCTACACCAACTAGTCAAGTTTGAGTGGGATCGACAGGATATCGTAGTCCATGGAGAGAATGATCTACAACCAGGCACCATCGTCCCCTTTGTTGAGACAGAAGAGGATGTTGGGCCATGGGTATACCAGGATCTGCGATGTGGTATCCGCCAACCGAGTTCCAGAAGGGGAATGCATTCCCAATGACAGAATAATTACCGCAGATGTCATGGTGGCTCATGAAATGCTGAGAAACGGTTTCGTACCCGGCAAAGGTTTAGGTGCATCTCTGCAAGGAATCATACAACCGGTATCCGTGGTCGAAAATGTGGGAACCTTCGGCTTGGGATTCAAGCCAACATCAGGGGACATCCAGCGAGCCAAGAGGAATAAGCAGAAGGCATGGGTGCTCCCGAGGCCTGTTTCGCGCCTTTCCCGATCTTTTGTCAGGTCTGGAGTAAGAGGACATCCGACGACAAAGGTTCCCAGTCCTATGGTTAGGCTAGACGAAGAGTTCTTAAGAAAATTCGAGGACCTATTCGCAGATGTATGCATGCTAGAGGATGGCGAAGGATCCAGCCATGCCGATATACAGTTTGTGGGATCGAAAGCAAAGTTGAATAATTGGAAGGCTACTCCTCTCCCTGTCCGGAAGGAGTCTTGGTAGTTTGTTTTGGATTGTTTTCTTTCGAAATTTTGTGTTGGGATTGTCCCCGAAGTAAAATCTGTTTGTTTCAGTTCGTTTTGATTTGAGTTCGCAAGTTTGTTTTTCCTTGTACTGTTCCCATTAATGAAATTTTGTTCCCTTCGTGTCTAATTTTGTTTATTTTCCTTCTTTTTACTTTTCTGAGCAGCTTTCTTTCAACTGATCTTAATGATATGGCGTGCTTAAAGATTAATCAACCCAATCTAGAAAGTCAATCGGGTTTGGAAATAATAACGCATGAAATAAGAGGTGACGAGAGTGAATCGGAATACGGCGATGATGAAGCCGTAGAAGAAATCGGTGAAGAATTAAGTCACTTCGAGGAAAAACCCAAACCAAATTTAAATGATACTGAGGCTGTTAATCTGGGGGATACGGATGATGTTAAAGAAACCAGAATAAGTGTCCATATTGAACCCAACCCGAGAGAAGAATTGATCAAAACACTCATGGAGTTTAAAGACATTTTCGCATGGTCGTACGATGACATGCCAGGACTCAGCACTGATCTAGTGGTTCACAAATTACCTACTGACCCGGCATGCCCGCCCGTCAAACAAAAACTACGGAAATTTAAGACGGAGATGAGTGTAAAGATCAAGGAGGAAGTAACCAAGCAGTTGCAGGCGAAAGTCATTCGTGTCACTCGATACCCTGAATGGTTGGCTTACGTAGTACCGGTGCCAAAGAAAGACGGAAAGATCAGAGTATGCGTGGACTACCGCAATCTCAACAAGGCGAGTCCTAAGGATAATTTCCCGCTTCTCAATATCCATATCCTGATTGATAATTGCGCCGGACGTGAAATCGGATCCTTTGTGGATTGCTACGCGGGATATCATCAGATCTTGATGGATGAAGAGGACGCAGAAAAGACGGCTTTTATCACGCCGTGGGGGACTTATTGCTACCGGGTGATGCCGTTCGGTTTGAAGAATGCAGGGGCAACATACATGAGGGCGATGACTACGGTATTCCATGACATGATACACAAGGAAATTGAAGTGTACGTGGATGATGTGATCATAAAATCTAGACGTCAAGAAGACCACATTGCCGACCTCAGGAAGTTCTTTCAAAGACTTCGAAGATATAATATCAAGCTCAATCCGGCCAAATGCGCATTCGGAGTTCCATCAGGAAAGTTGCTAGGATTCATCGTCAGCCAACGGGGCATTGAGTTGGACCCATCCAAAATCAAGTCCATCCAGGAGTTACCCCCACCAAGGAATAAAACAGAGGTAATGAGTTTGTTGGCAAGGTTAAATTACATCAGTAGGTTTATTGCTCAGCTTACAGCAACCTGTGAGCCCATATTCCGTCTGTTGAAAAGAAAGACGCTGCGATAGAATGGACGACAGAATGTCAGGAAGCGTTTGACCAAATCAAAGGGTATCTGTCAAACCCACCCGTACTAGTTCCGCCTGAACCGGGTAGACCCCTGATTCTTTATCTGACGGTTTTGGAGAATTCGTTCGGTTGCGTACTGGGGCAGCATGATCTTACTGGCAGGAAGGAACGGGCCATTTACTATCTCAGTAAGAAATTCACGGTCCACGAGGTTAAGTACACTCGTTTGGAAAAGACCTGTTGTGCTTTGACTTGGGTAGCCCAAAAGCTGAAACATTATTTGTCTTCTTACACCACTTACCTCATTACACGTTTGGATCCGTTGAAGTATATTTTCCAGAAACCTATGCCTACAGGGAGGTTGGCAAAATGGCAAATATTACTTACAGAGTTCGACATCATATATGTGACAAGGACGGCTATGAAAGCTCAAGCCCTAGCCGATCACTTAGCTGAGAATCCTGTCGATGATGGATACGAACCTTTGAGGACGTATTTTCCGGACGAAGAAGTATTGCAAATTGATGGGTTGGAATTAACTGAGGATCTAGGGTGGAAGCTTTTCTTCAACGGAGCGGCGAACGCAAAAGGAGTCGGAATAGGAGCAGTACTTATCTCTGAAACGGGACATCATTATCCTGTTACTGCTCAACTGCCTTTTCATTGTACCAACAATATGGCTGAGTATGAGGCATACATCTTAGGGTTGCGATTAGTAGTAGACATGGATGTACAGGACGTCTTGGTCTTGGGGGACTCGGACCTTCTGGTACATCAGATTCAGGGAGAATGGGAAACGAGAGATTTGAAGCTTATCCCGTATCGCCAATGTTTGCATGATCTGACCAAGCATTTCCGATCAGTAGAATTCAGGCATATCCCAAGGATGCATAATGAGGTTGCCGATGCTCTAGCTACTTTGGCGTCAATGCTACATCACCCGGACAAGGTTCGTGTTGATCCATTACATATTCAGATCCGGAATCAGCATCCTTATTGCAATATGATAGAGGAAGAGATGGATGGCGAGCCATGGTTTCATGACGTCAAAGAATACCTCAGGTTAGGAATATACCTAGAGCAGGCAACTGGAGATCAAAAGAGAGCCATTCGGCGACTGGCAAACGGATTTTTTCTTAGTGGAGGGGTGTTGTACAAAAGAACCCCAGATTTGGGATTATTGAGATGTATAGATGCGAGTCAAGCCACAACGGTGATGACAGATATACACTCCGGAGTTTGTGGGCCACACATGAGCGGATATGTATTGGCAAAGAAGATTCTTCGAGCAGGATATTACTGGCTCACTATGGAGCGTGATTGTATAAGTTTTGTGCGAAGATGCCATCAGGTGTCAGATACACGGAGATTTGATTCATTCTCCACCGACTGAATTGCATACAATGTCAGCACCATGGCCATTTGTTGCATGGGGTATGGATGTTATTGGACCTATAGAACCTGCGGCTTCCAATGGTCATAGGTTCATTTTGGTAACGATCGATTATTTTACCAAGTGGGTGGAGGCCAAAACCTTCAAATTAGTGACCAAGAAGGCGGTGGTGGACTTCGTACATTCCCACATCATCTGCAGGTTTGGAATTCCAAAGATAATCATCACAGATAACGGTGCCAATCTTAATAGCGGGTTGATGAAAGAGGTATGTCAACAGTTCAAGATTACACACCGAAATTCCACACCATATCATCCCAAAGCAAATGGTGCGGTTGAGGCGGCAAACAAGAATATAAAGAAGATATTGAGGAAGATGGTAGAAGGGTCTAGGCAATGGCATGAAAAGTTACCATTTGCACTGTTGGGTTATCGCACTACCGTCCGGACTTCGGTAGGTGCAACTCCTTACTTGTTGGTGTACGGGACTGAAGCAGTAATACCAGCAGAAGTTGAAATTCCATCCCTCCGAATTGTCGCTAAAGCTGAGATTGACGACGATGAGTGGGTCAAAACCCGATTGGAGCAATTGAGCTTGATCGATGAAAAGAGATTGACAGCAGTATGTCATGGCCAATTGTATCAAAAGAGAATGGCAAGATCATATAACAAGAAGGTACGTCCCAGGAAATTTGAAGTGGGACAACATGTGCTGAAGAGAGTTCTACCACATCAGGCCGAAGCGAAAGGCAAGTTCGCTCCAAATTGGCAGGGACCATTTGTTGTGACTAGGGTATTATCCAACGGCGCGCTATGTCTAACTGATATTGAGGGAAGATGCACTGATATGGCTATCAATTCTGACGCAGTCAAGAGATATTATGTGTAATTCTTTAATGCATTTGTCAACGTTTAGTTTTGTTTGTTTGTATTTGGCATTTTTCGGAGAGTGAAATGACAGAGGCAATTTTTCTACTACCCAAACACTTTAACCCTTGTTTTCCTCTTTGAGCCTTAATTATTCTTTCATATACCCTCTTTCGGAATCATTAAAGAAAATGCGTAACAAAATAGGAAAAGAAACAAAGAAAGGACAATAGAAAAAGTGAACTACGTTTGACCCGATTCCTCAAGAAGGATACGTAGGCTCCACACGGCTCGGTCATAATAAAATAAAAATCAAAGATTCCCCAAGCAACAAAACGGGGGCAGAAGTCATGTTTCGTTTGAAGATAGTGTGGATTCCGAAAGTTGTAATGAGCTACCCGTTGAGGTTAAATCCCTTTTCTCTAGCCTCGTACACTAAAACCGTATTAATGACCAAAAAGACCTCTCGATCAGTACTTGAGAAATGCCAAGCCACGCAAATGAAAGCCAAGAAGGACACTCCGATCCTCGACTGAGTCCAGGATTCTCAAGCTAAAAAATGGATAGCCATTTAGAGGGAGTTTCGTGGATAATACCCCAGCCTGGAAAGAAAGCAAAATGAGAGAGTCTTAACGGTGAAAACCCTCGCGGGCACCTTAAGGCGAAGAAAGCTAAGAGAAACAAAATGAGAGAGTCTTACGGTGAAAACCTTTACAGGCACCCTAAGGCGACGGGAGGTCGAGAGAAATGATAGAATCTCATTAGTGAAAACCCTTTGAAGGGCACTATGAGGTGACAAGGCGAGATAGTTACCAGGTGTCCGCATGAGACAAGGTTGGGACATTCGTTTGCTTCTAGCAAAACGCGGCCATCAGAAAGTAATTGACATAAATAGACTGGATAGATTAATCTCAAAGGCGCGGCATAACCATTGGATCAGTTACACATTCAGATAAGTTTTTCACAGTTTTGAGTTCAGAAAAGTTTTCCCTTTCTTTTGTCATTCGCGGTCAGCATTCTTTATCTATCATTTTTCTATTCTTTTATTTTCGAAAATTGACTTTTCAAAGCTTACTACCAAGTCTCCCAAAGCGGTACAATGAAGATGAATAGGCGTGGAAGGAGGCAATAAGGCAAAAGTCGTTCCGATATTAAGATTGGAACGACAGGTTGATTGGAAGGTTCACGGGAATTATGGAGTACGATGGACACATATTACACATCCGGAAGATGATTTCTCACAATAGATCATCGACTAAAAGGGTCGGACCAAACCGAAGGTTGGAATAAAAGGAGAGATGAGAGACCATCTGTGGAAAGAGCACCATCCCCAGCAAGTGTCAACGTCGTCCCCAAAAGTTCGAGGGAGGCCAAGCAGCTGAAAGAGAAAAGGAAAATTGCCCCAACAAGAGTGACCACTCACTGCGTTTTGAAACTAACAATTTTTCTTTGATTTAAAGCAGGAAAAGAGGGTTCGTCGGCGGAAAAGCATGCCGCGTAGAAGGTCATCAAACTGGGGCAGAAAATTTTCTCCCATTGCGAAAATTTTCTTGAAAGCAAATACCCAGTGGATAAGGATAACGAGATTTCGGGAAATACCAGTTCTGAGCAGAATAGTTTTGAGAGAGGCCAGACAACACGAAAGGGGTGATCTTTGAGCCTGGTATCATCCCCAGCAGTTGTTGGGAAAATGAAACATTAACTTCGAGATTCCCCAGCGGCATTATATCCCATAAGTTTTTCAAGGAAGCGAAGCGTGAGTCCCTCAGGAGGTTTGGAAAGAGGAAAAAGGAAAGGGGTCCCCCGCCAGGGTAATCCTCAGTTAATGACATTTCAATCCCCGGTGAGTTCGAGAGAGAACGAAGGGTGAAAGAAATAGAAAAAGAGGAAATAAAGAATACTTCCCCAGCAACATCATCCCCAGCAGGTGAGTAAACAGTTCCGAAGATATCTCCACCAGCCAAAGGAAAAGTAACACGACCCCGTGAGAAAGAAATTCCAAGACAAGGTAATTCAGAAGAAAAGGGTGGCCCAAGAGACGATGCAGGAAGAAGAAAATGGTACAGGAAACAAAGGAAGGCGATAAAGATGGGATGAAATTAGTGAGTTGTAGTTGAAGTCAGGGAGCCCGCCTGAAGAATGGAGTGGCGAAACAAGGAAATTTAGGAGAAATGATGGTTCAAGAGTCGATGCAGCAAGAATAAAATGGTACAAGAAGTAAAGGAAGGCGATCTTATTTTGAAGTTGTAATTGAAGTCAGGGAGCCCGCCTGAAGAATCGAGTGGCGATTTAGTTGTGAGTAGTAGATGAAGTCAGGGAGCCCGCCCGAAGAATCGAGTGGCGATTTAGTTGTGAGTCGTAGATGAAGTCAGGGAGCCCGCTTGAAGAATGGAGTGGCGATTTATTTTGAAGTTGTAGTTGAAGTCGGGGAGCCCACCTGAAGAATGGAGTGGCGATTTATTTGGAAGTCGTAGTTGAAGTCAGGGAGCCTGCCTGAAGAATGGAGCGGCGATTTAGTTTTGAAGTTGTAGTTGAAGTTAGGGAGCCCGCCTGAAGAATCGAGTGGCGATTTAGTTGTGAGTAGTAGATGAAGTCAGGGAGCCCGCCCGAAGAATCGAGTGGCGATTTAGTTGTGAGTCGTAGATGAAGTCAGGGAGCCCGCTTGAAGAATGGAGTGGCGATTTATTTTGAAGTTGTAGTTGAAGTCGGGGAGCCCACCTGAAGAATGGAGTGGCGATTTACTTTTGAGGTTAGAGTTGAAGTCAGGGAGCCCGCCTGAAGAATGGAGCGGCGATTTACTTTCGAAGTTGGTTGAGTACAGCGGTAGAGTATAACGGAAATCCTCGGCATGAATCCAAGTTCATAATCGGAAGGAAGACAACAAGGATCAGAAAGATAGATTCAGACTTCGAAGGAGAATAGTTCGAAGATCCGCCTGAAGAATGGAGTGGCGATTTATTTTGAAGTTGTAGTTGAAGTCGGGGAGCCCGCCTGAAGAATGGAGTGGCGATTTATTTTGAAGTTGTAGTTGAAGTCGGGGAGCCCGCCTGAAGAATGGAGTGGCGATTTATTTTGAAGTTGTAGTGGAAGTCAGCGAGCCCGCCTGAAGAATGGAGTGGCGATTTATTTTGAAATGGTAGTTGAAGTCAGGGAGCCCGCCTGAAGAACGGATTGGAGATTTATTTGTGAAGTCGTATTGAAGTCAGGGAGCCCGCTTGAAGAATGGAGTGGCGATTTATTTTTGAATTTGGTTGAGGAAAGTGGTTGAGTGTAACGGAAATCCCCAGCATGAATCCAAGTTTGTAATCAAAAGGAAGGCAACAAGGATCAGAAAGACAGGTTCAGACTTCGAAGGAGAATAGTTCGAAGATCACAAAGAAGGGACCAATGGTCGGAGTTCGGCAATCAAGATAGGCCGAGATAACAATTGTCAGAAGAGAAGAAGCATGTGAAGATACATCAGAGCCCGCAAGATGGCAATAAACATGACAAGATCAAGCTGAAAAGATAGATAAGAATTTGCAATACTGTAATTTAGTCTAGCTTCTTATTTTTCGTTTAGTACAATGTAATAAGGAGGTCAGTCGAGCAGTGGCAATAGCAGCAACAGCAGTAACAGCAAGATCACAGCAGTCATGGTAGTCCCAGCTACCAAAACTTCCCGAACTACATTGACCTGATTCCCTTTTAGCCAGGGATATGTAGGAGACCTTCTGAAGCGAAGGTTCGGTCAAACTTTTCCAAAATATGCTTCACACGGAGGTCTCAAGGGGGTAAAAATCGCTCGTATCCGCTCACTTATCTTTGCACGAAAACTCTTCATGTCTCCGCGCAAAGAGGGGCAGCTGTGAGCACGTAATTTTTGCCCTCGCGACAATTACTCCCAGAAAATTGTAAAGATAAAATAGTCTTGTGTTGTAATTGGATTTCATGGATTTTGTGTGGTCTTTGCTTGACGTTAGCACTTGTCTCTGTGTACGTTATTTGCTAAATTGATCAAAAACACGTGCTACAGACATTTAGGAATTAATTGTGCGTTCGTAAGAATTAATTGACCATAAAGTGTTTAAAATGAAAATTACAAAATTCGCATTCTTGTTCCTTGTCATCAAGAGATTTTATTTAAATGTTAGTGGTTTGAGTATTAATTGTTTAGAGTGGCTTCTATCTGAATGTGGCTAGTGAAGGAAATGAAGCAAAGGGCTAAAATTGCAAGGAATCCGAGCCAAAAATACCATCTCACCCGGTTCGACCCAGTCTCTTACTAAGACCAAACGACATCGTTCCATTTAAAATAAAGGGATCCAAGCCGTCGATCAGCGTTGATCCGATAGATCACATTAATCACCCCATTGCTTAATCCTGGCCGTTGGATTCTCATCATCCAACGGCCGAAATGAGTTAATCTAAGTCTCAGATACCCCAAACCCTTATGCCCAGTTCATTTCTCATTTTTGCCAAACCCGTTCGTCTCCTACAGAGACAAGACGAACTGAGCCTCCGCCGCCTCCGCCGCACTCCGCCTACCGGAAATCGCCTCACGGCGGTTCCGGTAGGCCAAACCACCCCAAATTAACACCGTAGAATCTCCCAAGCCCCCTCTACACGGATCTAGCAGTCGTTAGGCTCGAATATTGCTTGAACGTTTCGAATATTCGTTTGAAGCTCGCCGGAACTTGAACATCTACCCCAAACCGCCCCAAACTCACCCCAAGCACTCCCTTGACCTCCCTCACACCCCTACTAACCCTGGTTTAGTTCGAATCAAACCCAAAAGCACCAAGCCCCAATTTGAGCCTATGAACCCTAGAAAAACAAGATCAAGATTTTCCGTCAAATTGATTAAAACTTAGGGTCTAATAGAGTTTAATTGAGTTGTTCTCGAGTTGAGAACATTTCAATTAAACTTTATTTGACCTCAAAGTGGCTAACCCGGTTCAAGTCGTGAATTCTGAGGTAATTCTTTATTATGCTTCTGTTCGTTTGTTCAAATCTTGTTGTTCGTCTGTTTGTTTGAGATGATTCTTTACTATTTTTATTCTTATCATTTTGTTCTCTTTTTCTTCGATCTCAAGACCGTTTATATGGCCAATTGTGTTGCTTCTGTTTGATTGCGGATTGTGCTTGTTATTGAGTGTGCTTATTCGATCCGATTATTGAAATCGAATAATGTTTCTATACTGTTTTGTTTATGCCTAAGTGCTGTGAGCCAAAAGTTTATTCGTCGACTGTGTGTTATCGATTATAAATGTTGTAATCGACTAATCGAATGTCGTCGATTTACTTTCGTAGGTCTGTTTGTTAGAAACAACAAGGCAGTAATTTCCTTGTTACTGATTAATTTCTTATTTGAATCACTGTGGAGTTGGAGTTTGAATTGCCTGTGTTTGAATTAGTAACAAGTTGGTTATAGCTGAATTAAGCTCAGTCTCATAAATTAGTAACTAGTGGACTGCCACCATGTGAGCACATGTTGAGCCATTAGGACAGCCCATAATAATATGCCCCTTTGAGTAGTGGAACCTGCTGTATAGCAGGCCAGTGACTGCCCTCTGAAACCAGGAATTATTAATTAGTAAAGCCCACACTTAGACATTTTAAGTGCCCAGAACAGAATAAAGAATGGGCTAGATAGAAGGGGGATGCCATGGAATATCATGGGCTGGGCAGGGGCTTAGTTTAAGATTGGTGGCATCAATCAGGAGTTGTTTTAACTATAAGTAGAAGGGACTGACAGTGAGAGGGGGGGGGGGAAACATAGGGAGAGACTGATAGACACACATACAGAAAGAAATAGGGAGAGTTCATTAGAGAGAGTTTCATAGGATATACAGGGAGGGCATTTTGAGTTTGAGGACACACAGTAGGGAGATACACTTAAGAGTATTCTAAAACAGGAGCAGTCTGAGAGAGATATAGCTATTAAGAACATTTTTGAAAAGCAGTGAGTTTTGGAGAGCTTTGAGAGTTGAAAGAGAAAGGTTACTGTTTCATTACCACTTCTCGTATCATTTTTGGTTGTTTACATTTCAGATCCTAGTTTCAAATTTGACTCTTGGTATTATTCTTGGGGGTTATTCTATTGATACTATTTGGTTTTCAAACCTTTCGGCTCTTTGAATTCGATTTGGAGTGTTGTGGTAGACTGTTATTTGGTTGCTGGAAGTTGATATTGCTGCTGCTGCTTCCTCACTGATTTCTTTTTCTTTTGCTCTTCAATATCCAGGTACATATCTCTATCAATGCAGTCATTGAAGTTGAAATAAAATGCTTATGGATTTATTTCAGTCAAATGATGCCTATTGTATTTAGTTTATGTTAGTTGTTTATTTTCTTACTATATGAATGATGGATGCATATCTGTATAAATAAAACTGTCGAACTGTGGACTGCTATTGGGATATTTGACATTGCTCATGACTTCCTTAATCTGATTTGGATATTATGTTGTCAACGTCTAATAATTCGTAGAAGGATCTAATGTTTGTTAATTGCTAGAATTTTGAGAGTGATTTGAAATAGTTATAGTTGATTTAGGTTATATGATTAGCATAGAGTTCTCAAATAGTATAATGTGATTTGAAATTACTCTTCAATTTTAAATAGTTTAAATTTGTTCTTACGAATTTGATTAATAAAATCAGGAGGTAATTAAGTTGAAAATCATTTCTAAAGTTTGAATTCTCATGTAGTAACAGTTAATTCGATATTAGATCCTGAATCACTTGATCATTAGTTCAATATTCTCAATTGTTGTCTATGCTTGCCTTAATAGCGTTCCAGTAGCTCATAATGAAATAATTTGAATAAAAGTCAAAAATCAGAAAGTTCAATGGCTTTATCAAAGTGAATGCATGACTTACGTGTGTTTGTGAAATCTAAAGAGTGTAAAGTTGTGTGTAAAAATTAAAGTTCAATGTAAAAGGGAAGTCTGGGCTTAACAGAAGAGATCTGGGTTCCTTTGCAAGCCAGACTCGGTCCAGTAACAGAAGGCCCAAAAATGAATCATATAACCCATGCAGGTCCAGCCTTCCACAAGGCAGGACTAATCACATTCCAGCTATGGGCCAAACTTTCTTAGGCCTAAATTATTATTGGAAGACCATTTGCCTTCATAAAACAATTAATTAGTTAGGAATATGGAAATTCACTCATAAATATTGAGTTTTGAATTAGGTTGTGAGTTCAAGCTAAAAGGGTACTCCATTTTGTTTGAATTCGGACTTGAATTCGAAGGTCGAATTTATATTCGTGAGTTAATTGACCCTTAGAGACAAAACAAAAAATAGAAAATTTAGTTACTTTAGTTTGGACTTTTAATAAATAAATGAGACGAGTCTCGCCAAATTAAATATACAATTGCGAGGCCCTCATCAATTACTTAATTGAAAAAGTGCTTAGTATTCGGGACGAGCCGTTTAGCGAATTTCACGGCCTTCTCAAAAGATAACAACACGTAAGTTGCTTTAGGCGCGCTTTTAATAATCTTACCTTCCTAAATACGGGTGTACATTTCGTGTGACCCGAATCTTACTCTCGGCGAAATTGAAATACATTAAAGTCACAGGCGTACCGGTTGCGGTGTGACTCGAAATGTGTTTTCGTGACGTCGCAATTCTTCTAAAATTAAAAGCGGAACATGAAAAACACATAGTTAAAAAATATAAAGAAATCAGATAAAAACAAAAATTGCAGTTGAGTGACCGTGCTAAAACCACGGAACTCGGGAATGCCTAACACCTTCTCCCGGGTTAACAGAATTCCTTATCCGGATTTCTAATTCGCAGACTGTTAAACGAGTCATTCTTTTCCTCGATTCGGGATTCAACCGGTGACTTGGGACACCTTAAATCTGCCAAGTGGCGACTCTGAATTAATTAAATAAATCCCATTTCGATTGTCCTTTAATTGGAAAAAACTCCATCGCGCCCACGCACGGTAGCGGAAAAAGGAGGTGTGACAATATCTACAATGGGTGGATAAAGTCGACCCGTACTGGGTCTATCCGTATACGCACATGTGGCTCGTTCTTCTGAACCGTCGTTTGCTGACGGCATGCGTCATAATTGCGGTTGCTCCCGAGGTAGGCCAGAAAGGTGATTTGACGTTTCGGTGTCCCGCCTCTTTTCTGGTGCAAACCTCTTCGAATCCCGTGTACTGGCTTGTTATAAATAGTGAGAGGTTTCAAGACTTTCTATTCTTTGGATCATAATAAGGTTCTTCTATACTCTTGTCTTTCATCTTTTCTTGATAGAACTACAGCTTTTTACGTTGACCTCGTGTTTCGTTGTTATACATTTAGTATAAAGATTTCTAAAAATGGCTAAGGGGTGGTCGTCGTCATGGGACAGACAAGGGTGAAGCTACTTCCAGGGTTTCCCGGCCAACAAGGGATGGCAAGAAGCCTCGTAAACCACTCGTCCCCCTTTCTGTGGATAATCTTCTTCTCCGCGAACTATACATTCGGGGGGATTTACCAACAAAGGGGGCTACTCCTGCATGGGAGAGGTCCACTTTTATCGAACCTCTCCTAAACTAACTCTGGGCATCTTGTCAGATTCCGGAGGCGGCTGTTATGCAGGCGGCTGAAAGGGACCTCGCCAACGTACATAGGCCAGGGTTTTGCGCCTTCTACGAGTACCCCTTCATAATGGGGTGTAGCCTCCCCATTTATCCATTGGCGGAAGAGTTTTTCCGGTTCTACAACATATGTCCGGCTCAGCTTACCCCTTACACATGGAAGAGATGCCGCATTTTGACAACGTATGCCGAGAGGGCCGGCTTAGACGTCACGGTATACCCTATGCTGCAGCTGTTAAGTCTCGAATTTATGAGGGGAACGATGCTCCAACTGAATAATTGAGGGACGAAGCGCTTGGTCATCGAGACAGACGACAAACCTAATCGTCAGTTCTGGTTGAAGTATTTCTTCGTCCGAACCTCGGATTTGGTATCAGACCCAGCCTGGTTTCCTGAGGCATGGAATGCCGAACGTAAGTGTTATCCTTTATGTTTATTTTCTTTATGTCTGTTCGACCTTTCATCGTCTCATCATGTTATATGGATGCAGTAAGGGTGCATACACCCCAGTCCATACCGGACATAAAATCATGGGTGGGGCGGCTGATCCCCTTCACAGAGGAATGCAGGACGTGGGCTGCCTTTACTACAAAATATGGTCTCCCAGGTATTGCAGTGGTTCCGTATTTGGCGAACTCATATTCTATTTAGATGCCATGTTTTCTGATGCATTCTTATAATTGTGTTAGCAGCCTGGAGTGCACCGCAGAGAAGGAGACGTCGTACCGCTTATTCCTCGTCGACGGATTCCGAACACGTGCTTCACGTGAAAGAGGGCACTCTTGAGGCCGATCATCCTAAGGATGATCGAGCAGATGTGGGAGCGTATCGTAATGATATTTCCGATGCCGTCCATCCAGAGGGCGAAGCCGCAATTCGGGAGCCGGCCTTTGCGGACGTTCCCGGGACTTCTTGTCCCATAGTTGAGCTGGTGGCTGACCCAACATCCAAAGTGGATTTTTTGCCTTCACCTCTTCCTGTCGGAGAGGACACTTCAGCGGACGACGAGCCGTTGGAGCGAAAGAGGCACCGACTACTCCTTGGAAAAGGGGTGGTCGTGGAACAGAGGAAGGCGATTACTCACCGCCCCGAGTCGAGGCCAGTTTTTATGGGCGACAACATCCGATTGGAGAGGGCAACCCTCTTAAGGGAGATTGCGGGAAGTACCGCTCCCCCACGTGTTGAGGATGACAGCGCGCCGGCTGTTGCCGGTGAAGCTATAGACGAGGAGAGGGCTGCTTCTGGACAGGCTCCTGCTTCCGCGGACGTGCCGCAGTAGGACTATGCCTGGTGGATATGACGATGATAGGTCCCACCCGTCAGCTCATGGTCCCTACGGGATACAATTTGTTGTTGGAAAGTGAGCAGGCCGCGGTGGAAATGTCCTTGCTATACGGAGCTGCCGATATAAAATCTTTGAAGGCCGTGAGTGACAGAGATATATCTCGTCGAGTCGTTGGTGCTGACTTATAGGTATGACTTGATCATTGCTTTTCATAGTTTTCTTATGAGCTTTGAGGTATTATGTTGTTTTGACTTGTGTCTTCTCTTTACCTTTTTCACATACCCTCATCTTGGAGGTGGAGCAGGGCCGGAGGGAGCGGAAGAAGGCTGCTGCCCTCCGAAAGGCGTCAAAGAAGTACCGAGAGGTCCGGGATAAGCATCAGACGCTGGCGAATCTCTATACCCAGGACCCTTAGTTTCAAGTTTTTCGTGAGGGCTTGAAGCTGGTAGAAGATCAGTTGTAGAAGCGCACGTCCCAACTGGAGAGGGCGGACGCGGACTTAATGGCCGACGTGGATCGAAGCATCGAATTGGAGAGTCTTCTTCAGCAACGGGAGGGAGAGCTGGACCTGGGCCACGTGGCGATGGTGGAGGCGGCAAAGTTGAGTGCCAGGGTAGATGCCCTTACCGCCGAGCTCAAGACCGCAATGGCTGAGGTGGCTGCACCTCAGTAGGCGGAGATTGTTGCTCCAGCAGGCGATACGTCTCGTGAGGCTCACGACATGCTTGTATACGCTGAGGCAAGACGGATCATATTTGAGGAGTTGTTGGCTGCCGCTAGAGCCACCGAGGTTAGGTCGAAGCTTAGCGTCGCCTCGTCAAGGTCGCACATGAGGCTTGTGGGTATGAACCCGACTCTCCGAACCAAACAGGCGATTCCTTTGCGGAGGTGGACTAGTTGGGCACCGGGTCTTGGATTGATAGGATGTTTCGGGACGAAGTTAATGGGGACCGCGATGACGGTGTGGCCGGAGCGGAGGCAGGTGATGGGGGCCATGGCGGTTAGAAAGGATTTTTTTCTCTTTTTTATAATCGGGACGATATTGTAAACTTATAATTTATTAAGATGATTTATGATGATTCCATGGGAACCGCTTGTGTTTCTATGTCTTCTTTTGCGCTTCTATGCTGCGCGCGGCGTGGCCTTTTACTTATCGTAGTTTTTTCATAAGCTGTTAGGGCCTTAACCTTTTATGTTTATATCGAAGGTGACCGTAGTCTCTCCTTACGTCATCAAGGCCTTGGCCTTTTTTGTTTATTGGAGGCGACTGTAGTCTCTCCTCACGCCGTAAGGGCCTTAGCCCTTTGCTTATGTGTGTGTTCGTAGCCTTTCGTTTGTCGAGGGTGATCGTGATATTTCCTTACGTCGCCAGGGTTTTAGCCCTTCGTATATTGGAGGTGACCGTAGTCTCTCCATACGCCGTCAGGGCCTTAGCCCTTTGTTTATATGAGTGGCCGTAGCTTTCCGTTTTTTGAGGATGACCGTGGTCTTTCCTTACATCGTTAGGGCCTTAGCCTTTCATATATTGGAGGCGACCGTAGTCTTTCCTTACGCCATTAGGGCCTTAGCCTTTTGTTAATATGGATGGTCGTAGCCTTCCGTTTGTTGAGGATGACCGTGGTCTTTCCTTAGGTCATTAGGGCCTTAGCCTTTTGCGTTTATCGGTGGTGACCGTGGTCTTTCTTTATGCCACCAGGGCCTTAGCCTTCGCGTTTATTGGAGTCGACCGTAGTATTTCCTTATGCCACAGGGCCTTAGCCTTTTGTTTTTATTGGAGGCAACCGTAGTCTTTCCTTATGCCATGAGGGCCTTAGCCTTTTGTTTTTATTGGAGGCGACCGTAGTCTTTCCTTATGCCATGAGGGCCTTAGCCTTTTGTTTTTTATAGGAGGCGACCGTAGTCCTTCCTTACGTCGTTAGGGCCTTAGCCTTTCGTATATTGGAGATGCCCGTAGCCTTTCATACTTTGGATATGGCATTGGCGATGGTCGTAGCCTTTCATACATTGGAGATGGCATTGGCGATGGCCGTAGACTTTCATACATTGGAGATGGCATTGGCGATGGCCATAGCCTTTCATACATTGGAGATGGTCGTAGCCTTTCATATACTGGAGATGGCCGTAGCCTTTCATACATTGGAGATGGTCGTAGCCTTTCATACATTGGAGATGGCTATAGCTCTAGTCCCTATGATTTACCATTTATGCCGATCGCCGATACGCTTGGTATATAAGATTTAAACTTCTAAACATTCCCGAACATCTCCTTCATTGCCTTATCAAAAATCTCTCCAAGAAAAACCAATTGGGACAAAACTCGAATTAGGGAAAAAGAGTATGACTTGAGGGATACTCTTTAGAAATGGAAATGTTTGAGGTGGGAGATGTTCCAGTTGTTTTGGAGAGTCTTCCCGTTCATGGTTTCCAACTTGAAGGAGCCTTTGTCTGCTGCTGCAGTGATTTTGTAGGGTCCGTCCCAATTGGTGCCCAACTTTCCTTCGTTAGGGTCTTTGGATGCCAATATCTTGGCCTTTAACACATAGTCGCCTACCTTGAGTTGCCGGATTTTTGTTTTCTTGTTGTAGTATCTCTCGATCTGCTGGTTTTGGACCACTAGCCTAATGTGGGCCATTTCCTTTCTTTCTTCGGCTTCATCTAGATTTTGTAGTCGGTTTGCTTCGTTCTCTTCTCCGCTTGTGTGCGAGTACCTTAGGCCTTGTTCACCAACTTCGACCAGTATGATGGCATCAGTCCCGTAGACCAATGAGTGAGGAGTTTCTCATGTGGAGGATTTGGGGGTAGTCCTGTGTGCTCATAGTACTTTTGGCAGTAGCTCGGGCCACAATCCTTTAGCATCTTTGAATTTTTTCTTCAAAATGTTTAGTATGGTTTTGTTGGATGACTCTGCCTGGCCGTTGGCGGTTGGATGATATGGCGTTGAAAGTATTATTTTGATGCGCCATTTGTCGAAGAAGTCGGTTGTCCTATGAACTGTCGTCTATTGTCGCAGGTTATTTTTTTGGGGATGCTGAAGCGACATATGATGTTCTTCCATCTTCCTTAGAATGGAGGCCAACGTGTCGTCGTGTGTTTGCGTTTCGACGGGTTGGCTGTTGGTTCATGTTCCTTCCTGTTCATCTGCCGCGGTGGTGTTGCTTGTTGTTGATGCTGCATTACATAGCCCCGTGGTGGCTTTTCCACTAAGCCGCTCGGGGTGCGGGTTAACCATTCCTCCAGTAGTTTCCTGACCGCTGGGGGTGCTTCTCTTGAAGTGGAGGTGTTGTGAGCACGTGATTTTTGCCCTACATGAGAAGGTGAGACTTTCGCCTCGGGTGTGATATCAGGGATAGCGTTGATGGCAGCACTACCACCGGCCTCGTTCATGGAACTCAAGAGGTTGGTAGTAACTTCTATCACAGCTTTGGATCGGGTGTTGTTTTCGGCCATTTCCGGCCTCTTTCCGATGATCGGATCTTGTGGATGTATACTACGAGTTTGATTCTGGAAATCCCCACAGACGGTGCCAAATTGTTTAACCCAAAATCTATCGGTTGCTTTATGAGTTAGGGACAATCAAAGATTATAAAAGGGTAAATCGGAATCAATGGTAATATATCCAAAGATAGATCTTTAGATTCGTATAAAGGTTGTTCTTATAAAATTGTAGTGGATCTTGATGAAGTGTTAAAGCTAGTTAGTAACAGAGAGACGAAATAGAAAGAAAATGATAGATAGAGAGAGAGAGTTGTATTATTATTGACTAATAACACTTGCCTTACAAATGAGGGAGACCCTCCTTTATATAGAAGGAAAGTCCCATCGCCAACACATTACATCATTTCAGAGCTACTATTATTACAATAGCGACATAGGGGAGAGGAAGTAGGGGCGTCTGTACGGGCAAGTCTGCTGATACGCCTCTATAGTCGGGGGCGTACCCCTTTCGTCGTATGGACGCTAGAGAGGATATCGTCCGATGTCTACGGCCGTATAAGGATACATGCTCGACCCGCATTACATCCGATTCGACCACATACAATAGAGATACATGGTAAAAGTCGACCTATGAGCGCGGAAGACAAGACCTGGGAGCAGAAGACTCGTCATCGGGACGACATATTCAGTTTGAAATAAAAGCAACCGGAAGAGCACACACCCTAAGCAAATAAACTACTTTCAGTTTCGAACTTAGCTATACTCGGAGACCTCCTCAGATCCTGGTCTCCACATATTGCATAATTATAGTTAGGAATGAATATAGGTTGGGTTGATGCAAATCTTTTAATTACCAACAAATCAATCATGTCCGATTTTTAAAATTTATAAATCAGATTAAATCAATAAAGTCGATTTTTTTCCGATAAAGTTTTCATAGCACAAACAATGTAACTGTCGCTCCAACTACTAGTGAGATATAATTATATAATGTATTTTCTAAGAAAATACCATAATAATATGAAGTAAGTCATAGCATTGTACTAAAATATTTAATAACAAAGATAATAAAATTGCATAAATCAAATATTGCCAATTAATAAGCCATAATAAAAATTAAAATAATCTAAAAATACTATATATGGGTCATGCTAAAATAAATATAGCTAATAAGTATTAATAATTACAAAAATAAACACTACAGAGAAAGATAAACTAAGTTATCAATTTTTATTATATACCAATGTAAAACTAAAAAATAGTTATCCAACACTATCAACATTCCTACTGTTGAATTGAATTTTCTTTTTAAACATTAATATTGATTTGAATTTGTTTGAGTTACTACATTTATGAACTATAAAATTTATTTACTATTCAAGAATGTTAAGTTAAAACTTGAAATAATACATTAAAATATAAAGCATTGTAAAAAGTTTAAAAAATATTTATAAATTATATTACAATAAATATTTATATGCATAAAATATTTTTAAAAATTGTATAAATGTACTCTCGAGGTGATTTCGTTTCGGTGACTTTAATTTTTATTTAAAATCAAACCCAACAATTATGGTCGTTTTTTTTATAATATCAAACTAAATCTCAATCAAATTTCTTTTTCCCGATTTAACTCGAATAATCGATTTGATGTGATTTATCAATTTTTTCTTGGTACACCCTTAATTATAGTTGCGGTTTGAGAGAATCTCGCCATCTCACTAACCATATATCTAGCATACAGACTGAGAATTTAAAACAACCTCATCTCACCTTGGAGGGACGAAGCCACATTATTCTAAGAGTGATCTATTGATTATTTTTCGTCGAAAAATTATATTATATATATATAAATAAAATATTAAGTTTAAAAGGTATATTGAATATTTTTTGTAGGAATTGTATTTTTATTTTGTTCAAATTTAAATATTTTTGGAGAAATTTCTGATTTCGCCACAATCAACTATAAGTATCCCCTTAGTTTATTTGTAAGACACGTCTGATGACTGTTCTTCTTGTTACTCTTTTAATAGCGGGATTTTCTTTCTCTCTTACTAAGTGTGCGTTTGGACAAACAAAATTTTTATTTTTATTTTTTAATTTTTAATTTTTTTTAAGACAATGTTTCGTTATTCTATTCTTTCCAATTTTTCCTTACTTGAAAATCAGAAGTTGCTAGTTTTTAGTTTTATAAATTTACCCTATATGTTTAAAATTTATAAAATGATCCTATCCGTTTTACATCTGTGACGACCCAAAGGGTCATCACTTATTTAATTAATCATTTCGAGCTTCTGAGGCCTTGAAAACCTCATTCTATGTTGCCTCGATTTGCGTGCACAGTCCGGGCACAAAGCTGAAAAATATTTATGTTGAAATATGTGAAATATGTGAAAAAGTAGAAAAATTTTGATATTAATATTGATATGGTTGACTTCGGTCAATATTTTTGGTAAACGGATCCGGACCCGAGATTGCATGGTCCCGAGAGGTCCGTAGAAAAATATGGGACTTGGACATGCGTCCGGAGTCGAATTCTGAGGCCTAGAGCCCAAGTTACGAATTTTTATGTGAAATTGTTTTTAATGCAATTATTAACGGAAATAAATTAATTGACCTTGGTATCGGGCTCGTATTTTGGTTCCGACGCCCGGTACAAGTCTTAAATATTATATATGTAATTTCTGTAAAGTTTGGTGACATTTGGATGTCGTTTGAGATGTTTTGGACCTTGAGTCCCAAGTTTGAAAGTTTTGAAAACTAAAGGTATGAAAATCATGCATTCGAGGCTTGATTTGATGAAAACGAGGTGATACTGGCGATATGATCGCACGAACAAGTCCATAATGTGTTTTTGAGGTTGTGTACATATTTGGTTTGGAGCCCGGGGGGCTCGGGTAAAGATTTGATAGGCCGTTGGATGAAACTCTGAATTTTTGAACTGCTGGTTTTTCACCCAGCTGTTGGCTTCGCAATTGCGAAGTTTTCTCGCAATTGCGAAGGGGGACAGGCTCGCAAATGCGAACATTCATCGCAAATGCGAAGCCCCCTTTGGCCCAGCCTTGTTCGCAAATGCGAACAATTGTTCGCATTTGCGAAGGTCCCCAGTGCCAGCCTATGTTCGCAAATGCGAACAAAAGTTCGCATTTGCGAACTTTCCCAAACAACGCCTTGGTTCGCAAATGCGAACCATTGTTCGCAAATGCGAACCACTGCCTCTATTGTACATGTGTTCGCAAATGCGAACAATAGTTCGCAAATGCGAAGCTGTTCGCAAATGCGAACAAATGTTCGCAAATGCGAACTTCCCACCCTAGCTTATTTTTCAAACTCCAAGAAATTGGTCGGGGTTCGCAATTGCGAACCCGTGTTCGCAAATGCGAACACGGAGACCTGAAAAACACGAATTTCGGTCATTTCTTCACTTTTTACAAAACCAAAACACCCATTTGCGATTCTTCAAGGATTTCTTCATCATCAAAACGATTGTAAGTCACTTTTTACTTAATTTTTTCAATTCCTAACATCATTAAACATGTTTTTCATAAGAAATCAAAGATTTTCATGGTAAAATTCTTGTTTTTGTTAGAAAATAGGGTTTTTCATAAATTGGAGAATTGGACCTCGAATTGAGGTCCGATTTTGAAACAAATTATATATATGAACTCGTGGGGGAATGGGTAACCGGATTTTGGTCATAACCCCGAATTCCGACCATGTGGGCCCGGGGTTGAAATTTACTATTCATGGCAGAATGTTGTAAAAGTGGTATTTGGTATTAAGAATTAGTTTGTTGAGTAGAATTGATGATATTAAATCAATTGTGTATAGATACGGTTGGATTGGAGCCAAATTGAAAGAAAAGACATTTCCACGGATTGGATTGTTCATAAGCATTCGAGGTAAGTGTTTGTTCTATCTTAGCTTGAGGGAATAGGATTATGTGTTATGTGTTATGTGACCGAGTGCGGTGTATGGGCTATGGTGACGAGCATCCATACACTGGCGTCTAGTATGACCGTGAGTCGTTGGAAAATGATATTTTGAGATATATTACAGGTGAATCGTTATTGTTCTCCCTTGTTGGGACTTGTTGTGAAGATAATTATTGATTGCCCTTGATGGGACGATTTATGAATTGTTGTTTCTTTCTCTGCCCTTAACTGTGATTGTTATTTGGGTGAGGAAGAGTGATAAAAGCACGAAGGGTGATGCCGTATACTTTATTTGTTTATTTGGTGAGGATGAGAGTAAAAGCACGAAGGGTGATGCCGTGCAATTGCTTGCTATTTCTTGAAGTGATATAATTCGTGTTTACATTATACTTTGTTTTCTTTGTGAAATTATTAACTGTGGTTAATTGTTGAATTCTTTAAGATATTCCTTATTGTGTTATTACTTGATTATTTCTTGTTATTTTGTGGTACACATATATATATATTGAATTCCACAGGTTTATGTGAGTGTCTGGTCCTAGGCTTGTCACTACTTCGCCGGGATAGGCCAGGCATTTACCAGGACATGGGGTCGGTTGTGCTGATGCTACACTTCTGTGCGTTTTTGCACAGGTCCAGGTTACGATCAGGAGCAGCAGCAGCAGTAAATAGATTGCGTGGGAGTTGATCACATTTGAGACAGAGGTAGCTTGCAGACGTCCGCAGGCCCGGCGTCTCTTTCTTTATTTATGTTAATAGCTGTAGTCTCTTTGTTCCGAGACAAACAGAATTATGTTATATTTCCTTCAGACTTTTATGTGTAGTATTCCATAGTAGTTTGTGAGTTGGTGACTCCAAGTCTTGGGTAGAGGATTTCGGTATGATTTTTACCTTGTGATTTATTATTTCCATTTCGATAAAGTATTCCGCATTTATTTAATTAAAATTGTGTTAAAAATAGGATAGTATGAATACAGTGGCTTGCCTAGCTACCACGAGTAGGCGCCATCACGATCCCGATATTGGGGGAAAATCGGGGTCGTGACAAGTTGGTATCAGAGCTCTAGGTTACATAGGTCCCACCACTCACGAACAAGCTTAGTAGAGTTTGAGAGGTAGGTACGGAGACGTCTGTACTTGTCCTCCAGAGTCTATTGAGTTAGGAAAAAGTCTCTCGTTTGTTCTTTCTTGTCGTGCGACTTGTTCCTCAATTACTGATTGAATTTCTGTTCTGTCCTTTCGCAGATGGTAAGGACACGCACTTTCGTCCGCTGACCAGCAGCCTGAGCCCCAGACGGCTCCCGTGAGGGGCAGGGGCCAAGGTCGTATTAGAGGCCGTGGTAGGGGTAGAGCTCGGCCTCAGGCAGCTACCCCGAGAGGTGGAGCCTCGTATTGAGATTGAAGAGGAGGTTCGGTTCCGGCGGCTCCGGTGGGCCCGGCTCGGGTCCCGGGGAGAGGCTTTGATTACCCGGATCTCGGGATGCTTTGGTCGAGAATAGCGGGATTTATGGATAGCATTGCCGGAGCGGGTTTATTATCAGTTGCCCCAGCCACTTCTCGGGCTGGAGGAGGGGCCCGGACTCCTGTTGCTCGTACTCAGGAGCCGGTAGCTCCTCGGCCTCGAGCACCGGTGAGTCGGCCGGTCGCGGCCGCTCGGTCGGGTACCGCGGCTCATGCGGCGATGGAGCGGCCATGGCTTACGATTCGTTATGGAGGCTTGATCGGTTCTCCGAAGCTATTTACCACTTACATTCGGTGGAGCCGCGTCGAGAGGATCCTCGGGACTTTTATTCGGTTGTCGTGAGATTCTCGAGACTATGGGGATCGTGGAGACAAACGGAGTTGATTTATGTACCTTCGGACTTGCGGGATCCGCCAAGACTTGGTGGAGAGATTATTGCCTGACTCGACCAGCGGGGTCCCCAGCTTTATCATGGGACCAGGTTTGCGGAACTATTTATGGAGAAGTTTCTCCCTGCTACTCGGCGGGATTTACTTCGGAGGCAGTTTGAGCGCCTCCATCAGGGCACTATGACAGTTACACAGTATGAGACGAGATTTATCGACTTGGCTCGTCATGCGGTGGTGATACTTCCCACGGAGCGGGAGAGGGTCCGCAGATTTATAGATGGGCTCAATCAGCCGATTAGACTCGAGATGGCTATGGGTGTGGGGAGTGACATATCATTTCGGGAGGCGGCCAATGCAGCACGCAGAGTTGAGATGGCTCTTGCTAGGGGAGGTGGTTGTTCTTCGAGATAAGAGGCCTCGTCATTCGAGCGAGGTTTGGTTAGGTTTTTGTTCTGGTAGGAGAGAATCCTTTGATAGAGGCCGGTCCTCCGGAGGACTTTTCATTCCGCCCTTTAGGCTTCACGGGGTGGATCGGGTGATCGTGGTTCTCGGGGGTATTATTCGGACCAGTCTCCTATTAGTGCTCGGCCTCTTCGAGTGTTCGTGGAGGCCGTTCAAGTCGTCGGGGCCGGCGGCCCTGTCGGTCCCAGAGTTGCTTACGGTTGTGGTGACCCGGGTCATTTTATCGAGAATTGCCCTCTAGCGGCGGGCAACTCTCGGCGGCGAGGTCCTTGTCCTATGATTCGGGCCCCGGCTGACCCTCAGCCTGCCCGGCCAGCGAGAGGCGGGGGTAGAGATTTAGAGGTGGAGGTCGAGACCGTAGAGGTGGAGACGATCCAGCCAGAGGTAGAGGTCGACCGGTTGATGGTCGTCTGAGAGACGCGGCTCGGAGGGGAGGTGTAGATCCCCGGATTCTATGCTTTACCGGCCGGAGCCGAGAGCGAGAGGCATCAGATGTTGTGATTACGGGTACTATTCTTGTGTGTGGCGAGAGGTGCTTCAGTATTATTTGACACTGGATCTACATATTCCTATGTGTCTTCCTACTTCGCACCGTATTTGGCCGTGCCCAGCTATGCTCTGGATATTCCGGTTTATGTGGCTACACCAGTGGGTGACTCCATTGTAGTCGATCGGGTGCATCGTTCGTGCGTAGTTATATTTGGGGGTCTTGAGACCCGTGTTGATCTGTTGCTTCTGGATATGGTAGATTTTGATGTCATATTGGGGATGGACTGGTTGTCCCCATACCATGCTATTCTTGATTGTCATGCTAAGGCTGTCACCTTAGCCTTGCCAGAATCACCCCGATTAGAGTGGAAGGGTACCTCAAGCCACTCCGTTCGCATTGTTATTTCCTATGTTAAGGCTCGACGTATGGTCGAGAAGGGGTGTCTAGCTTATCTGTCTTATGTTCGTGATTCCAGCGCAGAAGTTCCTTCCATTGATCCAGTCCCTATTGCACGGGAGTTTCCTGAGGTTTTTCCTTCGGACCTGCCGGGCATGCCACCCGACAGGGATATTGATTTCTGTATTGATCTGGCACCGGGCACTCAGCCCATCTCTATTCCACCCTATCGTATGGCCCCGCCGGAACTAAAAGAGTTGAAAGATCAGTTGCAGGACCTTCTTGAGAAGGGCTTTATCAGGCCCAGTGTTTCCCCCTGGGGAGCACCTGTATTATTTGTAAAGAAGAAGGATGGCTCGATGCGGATGTGTATTGATTACGGGCAGTTAAACAAGGTGACTATCAAAAATAAATATCCACTGCCGAGGATTGATGATTTGTTTGACCAGCTCCAGGGAGCGAGGGTATTCTCTAAGATAGACTTGAGGTCAGGCTACCATCAGCTGAAGATCAGGGCGGCTAACATTCCTAAGATAGCCTTTCGCTCTAGATATGGGCATTATGAGTTCTTGGTCGTGTCCTTTGGGTTGACCAATGCCCCAGCAGCATTCATGGAATTGATGAATCGAGTATTCAGGCCTTACTTAGATCTATTCGTGATAGTTTTCATAGATGACATCCTGGTGTACTCCCGCAGCCAGGAAGAGCACGAGCAGCACCTCAGAGTGGTTCTTCAGACTCTGAAAGATAACCGGCTATATGCCAAATTTTCTAAATGTGAGTTCTGGCTGAGTTCGGTAGGGTCACATTGTATCAATGGAAGGTATTCAGGTAGACCCAAAGAAGATTGAGGCGGTCCAAAATTGGCCTCGACCAGCTTCAGTGACTGAGATCCGAAGTTTCTTGGGATTAGCAGGTTACTACCGTCGTTTTGTAGAGGGTTTTCTTCTATTGCAGCCCCGATGACCAGGTTGACCCAGAAGGGTGTCCCTTTTCAGTGGACAGAGGAGTGTGAGGCGAGCTTTCAAAAGCTTAAGACAGCCTTGACCACCGCACCGGTGTTGGTACTACCTACAGGTACAGGGCCTTATACAGTTTATTGTGACGCATCTCGTACGAGGCTTGGAGCGGTATTGATGCAGGATGGTAAGGTTATCGCTTATGCTTCGAGGCGATTAAAGATACATGAGAAGAATTATCCAGTTCATGATCTTGAATTAGCGGCAGTGGTTCATGCCTTAAAGATCTGGAGGCATTATCTATATGGTGTGACATGTGAGGTATACACCGATCACAAAAGCCTACAGTACTTGTTCAAGCAGAAGGAGTTGACTCTACGACAGCGAAGATGGTTAGAGTTGCTCAAAGACTATGATGTTACGATATTATATCACCCAGGTAAGGCCAATGTGGTGGCCGATGCATTGAGTAGAAAGTATGCCGGCATGGGTAGTCTTGCATATATTCCGGTCAATCAGAGACCATTAGCTCTAGATGTCCAGGCCTTAGCCAACCGGTTCGTGAGATTAGACATTTACGAGCCTAGCAGAGTGTTAGCCTGCACGGTCGCTCGTTCTTCCTTATTAGAGCGTATCCGTGAGAGGCAATTTGATGATCCTCATTTGCATGAGTTGAGAGATACAGTACAGCGGGGAGGTGCCACACAGGTAAATCTAGATGATGATGGGGTATTGAAATTGCAGGGTTGAGTTTGTATGCCCAATGTCGAAGGAATTCGAGAGTTGATCTTAGTAGAGGCCCACAGTTCGCGGTATTCTATTCACCCAGGCGCCGCGAAGATGTACCAGGACTTACGGCAACACTATTGGTGGCACAAAATGAAGAAAGATATTGTTGCGTATGTCGCTCGGTGTCTAAATTGCCAGCAGGTGAAATATGAGCACCAGAGACGTGGTGGTGTATTCCAAAGGATTGAAATTCCCGAGTGGAAATGGGAGCGGATCACTATGGACTTCGTTACTGGACTTCCTTTGACTCGGAGGAAATTTGATGCTATTTGGGTCATTGTTGATAGGGTGACCAAGTCGGCACACTTTATTCCAGTATCTGACTCCTACTCGTCGGAGAGGTTAGCGGAGGTTTACATTAGGGAGATTGTTCGTCTCCATGGGGTGCCAGTATCTATTATCTCTGATCGGGGAACGCAGTTTACCTCGCGGTTCTGGAGAGCGGTCCAGCGGGAGTTAGGCACCCAGGTTCAGTTGAGTACAGCATTTCATCCTCAGACGGATGGCCAGTCCGAGAGGACTATTCAGATTCTTGAGGACATGCTTCGAGCCTGTGTTATTGATTTCGGAGGCTCGTGGGATCGGTTTCTACCATTAGCAGAGTTCGCCTACAATAACAGTTACCAATCTAGCATCCAGATGGCTCCGTATGAGGCGTTGTATGGTAGGCGATGTCGATCACCGGTCGGATGGTTTGAACCGGGAGAGGCTCGGTTGTTGGGTACAGACTTAGTTCAGGAGGCCTTGGATAAGGTCAAGACTATTCAGGAGAGATTGCGTTCAGCTCAGTCCAAGCAAAAGACTTATGCGGATCGTAAGGTTCGAGATGTAGATTTCATGGTTGGTGAACGAGTATTGCTCCGGGTGTCGCCTATGAAGGGCGTGATGAGGTTTGGAAAGAAGGGCAAGCTCAGCCCTAGATATATTGGTCCATTTGAGATTTTAGACAGAGTGGGAGGGGTGGCTTACAGATTAGCTTTGCCGCCTAGCTTATCAGCCGTGCATCCGGTTTTTCATGTATCTATGCTTCGGAGATACCACGGCGATCCCACACATGTGTTAGACTTCAGTACTGTCCAATTGGACAATGATCTATCTTACGAGGAGGAGCCGGTGGCTATTCTAGACCGGCAGGTTTGACAGTTGAGGTCGAAGAGTTATCCTTCTGTGCGTGTTCAGTGGAGAGGTCGGCCTCCTGAGGCATCGACCTGGGAGTCTGAGTCTGATATGCGGAGTCGTTACCCACACTTGTTTCCTGACTCAGGGTACTTCTTTCTTTTGTCCGTTCGAGGACGAACGGTTGTTTTAGAGGTGGAGATTGTGACGACCCAAAGGGTCATCACTTATTTAATTAATCATTTCGAGCTTCGAAGGCCTTGAAAACCTCATTCTATGTTGCCTCAATTTACGTGCACAGTCCGGGCACAAAGCTGAAAAATATTTATGTTGAAATATGTGAAATATGTGAAAAAGTAGAAAAATTTTGATATTAATATTGATATGGTTGACTTCGGTCAATATTTTTGGTAAACGGATCCGGACCGAGATTGGATGGTCCCGAGAGGTCCGTAGGAAAATATGGGACTTGGACATGCGTCCGGAGTCGAATTCTGAGGCCTAGAGCCCAAGTTATGAATTTTTATGTGAAATTGTTTTTAATGCAATTATTAACGGAAATAAATTAATTGACCTTGGTATCGGGCTCGTATTTTGGTTCCGACGCCCGGTACAAGTCTTAAATATTATATATGTAATTTCTGTAAAGTTTGGTGACATTTGGATGTCGTTTGAGATGTTTTGGACCTTGAGTCCCAAGTTTGAAAGTTTTGAAAACTAAAGGTATGAAAATCATGCATTCGAGGCTTGATTTGATGAAAACGAGGTGATACTGGCGATATGATCGCACGAACAAGTCCATAATGTGTTTTTGAGGTTGTGTACATGTTTGGTTTGGAGCCCGGGGGCTCGGGTAAAGATTTGATAGGCCGTTGGATGAAACTCTGAATTTTTGAACTGCTGGTTTTTCACCCAGCTGTTGGCTTCGCAATTGCGAAGTTTTCTCGCAATTGCGAAGGGGGACAGGCTCGCAAATGCGAACATTCATCGCAAAGGCGAAGCCGACCCAGCCTTGTTCGCATTTGCGAAGGTCCCCAGTGCCTGCCTATGTTCGCAAATGCGAACAAAAGCTCGCAAATGCGAACATTCCCCATACTGCCTTGGTTCGCAAATGCGAACCATTGTTCGCAAATGCGAACACTGCCTTATACAGCATGTGTTCGCAAATGCGAGCATGTGTTCGCAAATGCGAACATTAGTTCGCAAATGCGAGATGTTCGCAAATGCGAACAAATGTTCGCAAATGCGAACTTCCCACCCTTAGCTTATTTTTCAAACTCCGGAAATTGGTCGGGGTTCGCAATTGCGAACCCATGTTCGCAAATGCGAACACAGAGACCTGAAAAACACGAATTTCAGTCATTTCTTCACTTTTTACAAAACCAAAACACCCATTTGCGATTCTTCAAGGATTTCTTCATCATCAAAACGATTGTAAGTCACTTTTTACTTAATTCTTTCAATTCCTAACATCATTAAACATGTTTTTCATTAGAAATCAAAGATTTTCCTGGTAAAATTCTTGTTTTTGTTAGAAAATAGGGTTTTTCATAAATTGGAGAATTGGACCTCGAATTGAGGTCCGATTTTGAAACAAATTATATATATGAACTCGTGGAGGAATGGGTAACCGGATTTTGGTCATAACCCCGAATTCCGACCATGTGGGCCCGGGGTTGAAATTTACTATTCATGGCAAAATGTTGTAAAAGTGGTATTTGGTATTAAGAATTAGTTTGTTGAGTAGAATTGATGATATTAAATCAATTGTGTATAGATACGGTTGGATTGGAGCCAAATTGAAAGAAAAGACATTTCCACGGATTGGATTGTTCATAAGCATTCGAGGTAAGTGTTTGTTCTATCTTAGCTTGAGGGAATAGGATTATGTGTTATGTGTTATGTGATCGAGTGCGGTGTATGGGCTGTGGTGACGAGCATCCATACACTGGCGTCTAGTATGACCGTAGAATTGTTATTGTTCTCCCTTGTCGGGACTTGTTGTGAAGTGAGATATTGATTGCCCTTGCAGGGACTTTGTTGAAATGATTATTATGTCCCTTGCCGGGACGGTTCATGATTTGTTGTTTTCTTTCTCTGCCCTTACTTGTGATTGTTATTTGGGTGAGGAAGAGTGATAATGCACGAAGGGTGATGCCGTGCCATGTTTATTTATTTATGCACGAAGGTTAATGCTGTGCCATGTTTATTTATTGATTATGCACGAAGGATCATGCCGTGCCCTGTTATTGAACCATGTACGAAGGATCATGCCGTACTATGGATGTGAGGATGAGAGTAAAAGCACGAAGGGTGATGCCGTGCACTTTATTTGTTTGTTTGGTGAGGATGAGAGTAAAAGCACGAAGGGTGATGCCGTGTACTTTATTTGTTTATTTGGTGAGGATGAGAGTAAAAGCACGAAGGGTGATGCCGTGCAATTGCTTGCTATTTCTTGAAGTGATATAATTCGTGTTTACATTATACTTTGTTTTCTTTGTGAAATTATTAATTGTGGTTAATTGTTGAATTCTTTAAGATATTCCTTATTGTGTTATTACTTGATTATTTCTTGTTATTTTGTGGTACACATATATATATATTGAATTCCACATGTTTATGTGAGTGTCTGGTCCTAGGCTTGTCACTACTTCGCCGGGATAGGCCAGGCATTTACCAGCACATGGGGTCGGTTGTGCTGATGCTACACTTCTGTGCGTTTTTGCACAGGTCCAGGTTACGATCAGAAGCAGCAGCAGCAGTAAATAGATTGCGTGAGACCGAGGTAGCTTGCAGACGTCCGTAGGCCCGGCGTCTCTTTCTTTATTTATGTTAATAGCTGTAGTCTCATTGTTCCGAGACAAACAGAATTATGTTATATTTCCTTCAGACTTTTATGTGTAGTATTCCATAGTAGTTTGTGAGTTGGTGACTCCAAGTCTTGGGTAGAGGATTTCGGTATGATTTTTACCTTGTGATTTATTATTTCCATTTCGATAAAGTATTCCGCATTTATTTAATTAAAATTGTGTTAAAAATAGGATAGTATGAATACAGTGGCTTGCCTAGCTACCACGAGTAGGCGCCATCACGATCCCGATATTGGGGGAAAATCCGGGTCGTGACAAGTGCCATATATGTTTTTGACGATTGATGGTGAAATATTAGTCTTAGTTAATACGTGAATTCTGCCTACCGGAAGTTTGATTATATGACTATGAGAAATATTTGGCTATGCATGCTTTTGCACCTTCTCCGTGTGTTGTAGAATTAGAAAAGTGATATTGATTTTGCATCTTCTGTATATTGTGGTAAATCAGAATATGATAACAGTTAAATAATAGCATTTTGATTGTTTATTTCAAGTAGGATAATCAAAGTGGGATGATTTTGATAATTTTTACAAGTTGTGGGATATAAATCATGTTTTATGATTTTTTATAAAAAAAAAATATCCAAATATATTGTAAAAATTATAACCAAACACAACGTCATCTTCAATTTAATATTTAGTGAAATTCCAAATTTGAATTTTTTTTGGAATTCGTATCTTAACGCCTACTAAGATTGTGATTCATTTCAGCAGAGTCATATCAGAGGTAAACAATTAATGAATATCAGAGGTAAACAATCAATAAGATTTCTCTTATCTCAATCTTCGTTCTACTTATCATTATTGCTCTACAATTTATAATATGCACTTTAGATTAATCTATTTGGTAGTGGCCTTATGAAATATATTCAATTGTTTATTTTATAAAACAGTTTTCAATTAGTTATTATAGTCCTTTAAATAAAAGACTATCCGTGCAGGAAAACATAAACTAATTTATTTTAAATCGAAATTTTAAAACAATTAATTCCTGGATAAACGAGCAAGTTGTGTTTCAGAATCACAAAAGGCAGGTTGAATTAGTACTGTCTTGATAATAATATGCTAAGATCCATAATTTGTGAAAATTGTGGCGAAGAGTTGCTTCGCTTTTTACATAGAAAATCAGATGAAAATTGAAAAGCGAAGGTCTAAACAGGCCATACCCCCAAATTACTCAATTACATTGCAATTATTTAAATAACAATTAGATTATTTTTGTTAGTCATATCTATTATGTGGTTTATAACTGCGAATTACATTAGAGTAGCTGCTATAAAGGTCTTAGGGGTCATGAAGGGCTCTCCTGGGGTTCATAAAGGGGACTAGTGGTGGAATGGAGAGGTTCAAGGTAAAGTGAAAGCTAAGAAAGCTCCTTATTTGAAGCTAGTGGAGAGTACAAACGAGGATGAAAAAAGGACTTATCGGGAGTGTTACAGAAAGTCAAAGAAAAAGGCGAAGTTAGTGGTTACGATGGCTAAGCAGGCGGCGTTTGCTCGTTTTGTACGAGGAGCTCAAGGGCAAAGACGGGGAGAAGAGGTTGTATCGATTGGCCAAGGTAAGGGAGAGGAAAGCCCGCGACTTAGACCAAGTCAAGTGCATCAAGGACGAGGATGCCAAAGTGTTGATGGAAGAGGCACGTATTAGGAGAAGATGACACTCATACTTCCATAAATTGATGAATGAGGAGGGAGATATCATTGTGCTGGGTGAGTTGGAGCTCAATGAGAGTCGGCGGGATTTTGGGTACTGTAGGCGGATACAATAGATGCGGTGAAAATGGTGATGCGTAAGATATGGAGGGGCAGAGCGACGGGGACAAATAAAATCGTGGTGGAATTCTGGAAGAGCGTGAGGCGGGCAGGTTTGGAGTGGTTCACTATTTTTAGGACAAAGAAGATGCCCGAAGAATGGAGGTGGACTACGATGGTTCCGCTTTATAGGTACAGGGGTGAATCCAAAATTACAATAATTATAGGGGTATCAAGTTATTGAGTCACACTATGAAGTTTTGAGAGAGGGTGCTGGAGGCTAGGGTGAGGAGGTGCGTGTCTATTTCCGAGAATCAGTTTGGATTCATGACGGGGCGTTCGACTACGGAAGCGATTCATCTAGTAAGGAAATTAGTGGAGCAGTACAGGGAGAGGAAGAATGATTTGCATATAGTGTTTATTGACCTTGAGAAAGCATACGATAAAGTCCCAAAGGAGGTCTTGTGGAGGTGTTTGGAGGTTAGTGGCGTACTGGTAACGCACATTAAGGTGTATGATGATGCTAAGACTCGGGTGAGGATTGTGGGGGGTGACTCGGAGTATTTTCTTATGGTGATAGGTTTGCACCAGGGATCGGCTTTTAGCCTATTTTTATTTGCTTTGGCGATGGATGTACTGTTGCGACACATCCAAGGGGAGGTGCCTTGGTGCATGCTATTTGCCGATAATATAGTGTTGATTGACGAGACGCATAGCAAAGTTAACGCAAGGTTGGAGGTTTTGGAGATAGACCTTGAAGTCTAAAGGTTTTAAACTGAGTAGAACCAAGACATAATACTTGGAGTGCAATTCAGTGACATGACTCATGATGCAAACGTAGAGGTTAAGCTTGATGCTCAAGTTATTCCCATGAGAGCGAATTTTAAGTATCTCGGGTCTATTATCCAGGGTAATAGGGAGATTTACAAACATGTCGCACATCGCATCGGAGCGGGATGGATGAGTGGAGGCTCGCATCCGGTATTTTATGTGATAGGAATCTGTCGCTAAGACTTAAGGGTAAGTTTTATCGAGTGCTGGTTCAACCCGCTATGTTGTATGGGGCTGAGTATTGGCCATTCAAGAACTCCTACGTGCAGAAGATGAGAGTAGCAGAGATGAAAATGTTGAGATGGATATGTGGGTGTACCAGAAGAGATCGAATTAAGAATGAAGCTATTCGGGACAGAGTGGGAGTAGCCTCCGTGGAGGACAAGATGCGGGAGTCGAGGTTGAGATGGTTCGGACAAGTTAAGAAAATAAGCATTGATGCTCATGTCAGGAGGTGTGAGAGGTTGGCCATGCAGAGTTTGAGAAGAGGTCGGGGGTAGGTCTAAGAAGTACTACGAAAAGGTGATTAGATAGGACATGGGGCTACTTCAGCTCACTGAGGACATTGTCACACCCCTTTTTTACCAAAAACAACAAACCTTTCAACTAAACCCTCTTAAATTAATAAAAGAATTTAATAAAAGGCTTGAAAAGGGTTTTTCAATTTTGAAAGTGACAAAAATGGCATTTAAAAGGAAATAACTCAGAGTCGCCACCTGACATTTTATTTCGGTGTGCCAGGCCACCGTTTTTTTTTTCTAAAAATAATTATTTTCCTTTCAAAGCACTTGAGACTCCAAAAAACTAAGTCTACACCAGAGATTCGGGTAAGGGGGTTCATTTGACTCAGGGAGAAGGTGTTAGGCATTCCCCAAGTCCCGTAACTAGTACGGTTGCGCACTTGATCAAATCGGCTTTTAGAATATTCGGGTTGAGGTAAAATCACAAAAAACAAAATAAACACATATGAGGCTCGATGTCGTCCCCACCTAATAAAAGAAAATGAAAAGTAAAAGAAAGAAAAATTCTAAGCTAACCTATACTAGACTTTTTACCATGCTTGTGAAGGCCTTCGAAATATTTACATAGTTCTTCGGGGCATACCCCGGATAATAATATGTACAAATACCTCGGGGCATCCCCGGATAAATTCAACTACGGGAAACAACCTCTTGCCTCGAAACTAAGAAAATCCTAATGCTTGCCTACCCAAGTGTGGTCGGCCTAAGCATGCTTCTAGCGATTCGATTAATGGAACAAGAAGAGAGTATCAATATAAATAATTTTGAGCCACAAGTATTCTTTCAATAATATATTTAATTCAAAGCAGCGATCCAAATCCTTCTGAAGAAACTTCTGCTCAAACATAACTATGATCAAATTCACATAAGTTTTTGCTATATTATCCCATTACACCTTACTTGTATCATACTTCCATGGGATCAATTAGGAAATTTAACCAATTTGTAGACATTAAAATTATGAATCTGCAAATGCACTGAGTGGCAGAACCAAATTGTGGACAAACAATCAAACATATAAAGCAATTAGAATGCATTTATTTCCATCCAACATCTGCTAGAATCGCACAATAAAAATTCAAAGAGCAGGGTAAGAATCGGACCTTTAATTGAGCTTTTCTGATTAAAATTTTCCTCCGAGCAATAAACACAAGAGATGCCAACAACAAAACAGAAAATCTGATCGAATAAATCGCAACAGACACTCGAACAAGACCCGGCGGAACCTCGAACGACTTCGAATCTCGACTGTGATGCACCCCGAACCAGTAGCCAAAACGACAAACTTCCAATGCTCAAGCGAATACCATGATTATTTTATTAAAAAAAAACGAAACCAGAAATGAAGAAAAGCAGTCGATTTTTGGAAACACAACTGAAATTTACATCATTCTCGTTCTCTACTAGTCCATTTCTGTCATAGTCAAAGGGGAAGGGGAAGAGGATGAGAGAGCAGGGGTGGCGGCTGGCGGCACTTTGTTTGTCTGCTGTTAGGGCTGGCGGCGGCAGCTTCTCTTGGTTGATGAAGAAGAAGACGGCTCGGGATGGGGGTAGGCGGCAGCTCTACTTGTTGCCGATGTTGGAGAGTCAAGGAGCAGAGGCCGTCGTTCTTAGTTTTCTAGGGTTTTTGTTGTTGTTTTTTGTTATGTGGGAGAAGGCTTGGGCGGCGGCAGCTTCTGCTTTGGGTGGTCGTTTGGTTGTTACCGGCGAAGGGCTGGTCGGCCGGCCTTTTTGTGCTGATGGCGGCTGGTTTCTCTCATTTTCAGCTCTAGGGTTTTTGTTCTTTTGTGTGTTATGAAGAAGAGAAGGGATACTAGGGTTAGGGGTGTGTGGCTGAAGGGTTCTTTTTTTTGCTAGGTTTTTTTATTCAATGTTATGTTATTATAGAAGAAAGGGTCATGGGTTGGGTCACAAGTGTTATGGGTAAGGTATTTTGGGCTTTAAAATTTGGGCTTAAAGTCTAAAAATTGCAAAATACTACTAGAATCCTATTGAAATTAAAATAACTAAATATTTTAAAAATACTACCTTTAAAAATTGCGCGGGTCAAAAATTACGTGCTTACAGCTGCCCCTCTTTGCTCGTAAACATGAAGAGTTTTCGGAGCAAAGAACTATAAGCAACGTAATCAATTTATGACCCGACGCTTATTTAGAAGAAGATAAAGATGGCTAAAAAGATTGTGACCGAGCCCTGGTATCTGAGCTGCCTACATATCCTCGGCTATAGAGGAATCAGGTCACGTGTAGTTCAGAAGTGAATGAGACGATGGAGTGTACGGAGGTGGAGAGTCGAGTCGAGTGCCGTCGAGGTTCCAGCCCACGGTCTTGTTATTACATCAAAATCAGAAAATGAAAAAGGCTAACTAAACCTATCAACTATTAGTTACAAGATTCCTATCTATAAGTCTTCTGAAGCTTGATCTTGAGTCTTGAATGGTTCTTCATGTGGACTTTAGATCTGAACCTTGACGCTCGCTAGATGTAGGTGTTAGTTCCTTTTCTTCTGCTTTTCGGATCAGAACCGGACATACAATGCTTATGGCTTTAGTCATGTATTGAGCGATCCACCTCTTGTCTCGGCCTCTGCATTTTTGGACTCACCTCCCTTTTCTCTCTTTTTTTTTTTTTTTTTTTTGGATTGAAATCACTTATGTTGACCACCTCAGATTATTGACTCGCATTCTTGCCACGAGCTTCTGCTACTTTAGCATGAACTGATTTCTGAAAATGATTGCCTTCGTTGTCCAGGTGGGCGCCTGACATTATAGCAAAACAGACAAAACAAAAGAAAATTTTTCTGCCCCAGTTTGGGAATCGGGCATAAATGTGAATGTTAATTGGACTATGCTACCTACAAAGCTCTCAAAATTCTAAAATCAAATCCCATTATCCAGGAGGGTCCTGAAAATTTAAAATTAAATCCCATTATCCAGGAGGGTCCTGAAAACTTAAAATTAAAATCCCATTATCCAGGAGGGTCCTGAAAACTTAAAATTAAAATCCCATTATCCGGGAGGGTCCTGAAAACTAAAAATTAAAATCTCATTATCAAGGAGGGTCCTAAAAACTTAAAATTAAAATCCCATTATCCAGGAGGGTCCTGAAAACTAAAAATTAAAATCCCATTATCCAGGAGGGTCCTGAAAACTAAAAATTAAAATCCCATTATCAAGGAGGGTCCTGAAAACTAAAAATTAAAATCCATTATCCAGGAGGGTCCTGAAAACTTAAAACTAAATCCCATTATCCAGGAGGGTCCTGAAAACTTAAAACTAAATCTCATTATCCAGGAGGGTCCTGAAAATTCAAAAATTAAAATCCCATTATCCAGGAGGGTCATGAAAATTCAAAAATTAAAATGAGGGTCCTGAAAACTAAAAATTAAAATCCCATTATCCAGGAGGGTCATGAAAACTAAAAATTAAAATCCCATTATCCATGAGGGTCCTGAAAACTTAAAACTAAATCCCATTATCCAGGAGGGTCCAAAAACTTAAAACTAAATCTCATTATCCAGGAGGGTCAAAATTCTAAAACTAAATCTCATTATCCAGGAGGGTCCTGAAAACTTAAAAATTAAATCCCATTATCTAGGAGGGTCCTGAGAACTTAAAATTAAATCCCATTATCCGGGAGGGTCCTGAAAACTTAAAATTAAAATCCCATTATCCAGGAGGGTCCTGTGAAAACTAAAAATTAAAATCCCATTATCCGGGAGGGTCCTGAAAACTAAAAATTAAAATCCCATTATCCAGGAGGGTCATGAAAACTTAAAACTAAATCCCATTATCCAGGGAGGTCCTGAAAACTTAAAACTAAATCCCATTATCCGGGAGGGTCTGAAAACTTAAAAATTAAATCCCATTATCCAGGAGGGTCCCTGAAAACTTAAAAATTAAATCCCATTATCCGGGAGGGTCATGAAAACATAAAATTAAATCCCATTATCCAGGAGGGTCTGAAAACTAAAAACTAAATCCCATTATCCAGGAGGGTCTGAAAACTCAAAACTAAATCCCATTATCCAGGAGGGTCATGAAAACTTAAAATTAAATCCCATTATCCGGGAGGGTCATGAAAACTTAAAATTAAATCCCATTATCCAGGAGGGTCTGAAAAACTAAAAATTAAATCCCATTATCCGGGAGGGTCTGAAAAACTTAAAATTAAATCCCATTATCCAGGAGGGTCATGAAAACTTAAAATTAAATCCCATTATCCAGGAGGTCCTGAAAACTTAAAATTAAATCCCATTATCCAGGAGGGTCTGAAAACTTAAAATTAAATCCCATTATCCAGGAGGGTCCGAAAACTTAAAATTAAATCCCATTATCCAGGAGGGTCCTGAAAACTTAAAACTAAATCCCATTATCCAGGAGGGTCATGAAAACTTAAAATTAAATCCCATTATCCAGGAGGGTCCTGAAAACTTAAAATTAAATCCCATTATCTAGGAGGGTCCTGAAAACTTAAAACTAAATCCCATTATCCATGAGGGTCCTGAAAACTTAAAATTAAAATCCCATTATCCAGGAGGGTCATGAAAACTAAAAATTAAAATCCCATTATCCAGGAGGGTCCTGAAAACTTAAAATTAAAATCCCATTATCCAGGAGGGTCCTGAAAACTTAAAATTAAATCCCATTATCCAGGAGGGTCCTGAAAACTTAAAATTAAAATCCCATTATCCAGGAGGGTCCTGAAAACTTAAAATTAAATCGCATTATCCAGGAGGGTCCTGAAAACTTAAAATTAAATCCCATTATCCAGGAGGGTCCTGAAAATTCAAAAATTAAAATCCCATTATCCAGGAGGGTCATGAAAATTCAAAAATTAAAATCCCATTATCCAGGAGGGTCCTGAAAACTTAAAACTAAATCCCATTATCCAGGAGGGTCCTGAAAACTTAAAATTAAAATCCCATTATCCAGGAGGGTCCTGAAAACTTAAAATTAAAATTCCATTATCCTGGAGGGTCCTGAAAATTAAAAATTAAAATCCCATTATCCAGGAGGGTCCTGAAAACTAAAAATTAAAATCCCATTATCCAGGAGGGTCATGAAAACTCAAAATTAAATCCCATTATCCAGGAGGGTCCTGAAAACTTAAAATTAAATCCCATTATCCAGGAGGGTCCTGAAAACTTAAAATTAAATCCCATTATCCAGGAGGGTCCTGAAAACTTAAAATTAAATCCCATTATCCAGGAGGGTCATGAAAACTTAAAATTAAATCCCATTATCCAGGAGGGTCCTGAAAACTTAAAATTAAATCCCATTATCCAGGAGGGTCCTGAAAACTTAAAACTAAATCCCGTTATCCATGAGGGTCCTGAAAACTTAGAATTAAATCTCATTATCCAGGAGGGTCCTGAAAACTTAAAAATTAAATCCCATTATCCAGGAGGGTCCTGAAAACTAAAAATTAAATCCCATTATCCAGGAGGGTCCTGAAAACTTAAAATTAAATCCCATTATCCAGGAGGGTCCTGAAAACTTAAAACTAAATCCCATTATCCAGGAGGGTCCTGAAAACTTAAAACTAAATCCCATTATCCAGGAGGGTCCTGAAAACTTAAAACTAAATCCCATTATCCAGGAGGGTCCTGAAAACTTAAAACTAAATCCCATTATCCAGGAGGGTCCCGAAAACTTAAAATTAAATCCCATTATCCAGGAGGGTCCTGAAAACTTAAAACTAAATCCCATTATCCAGGAGGGTCCTGAAAACTTAAAACTAAATCCCATTATCCGGGAGGGTCCTGAAAACTTAAAATTAAATCCCATTATCCAGGAGGGTCCTGAAAACTTAAAACTAAATCCCATTATCCGGGAGGGTCCTGAAAACTTAAAACTAAAATCCCATTATCCAGGAGGGTCCTGAGAAAAGTTAAAATTAAAATCCCATGAACCACGCTCCCATCTTGGATGATTCTGAATTTAATTTTTCTCCATGAACAATGCTTTTCCCATAGGAGGTACCTGTGGACTTAAAAAAAACAAATTTCTTGCTCCTGCTTCAGACAAATAAAATCTTGTTAGTTTGAAAATGTGGTGGTTAGTTTGTGGCATTATTCCTGAGCATCTGCTTCCACCACTGCCATGCTTCATTCCGATTAGCTGCTTCGGGCTAGCAATGAGTTGTTTGACCCTTTGATTGGAATTAGACCACAAAACCTCTGACCTGAATCTCTCACATTCACTTGTTCCATTATGTTTTTATTTTGAGAGGTGCTGGATCTTTGTATCTTCTCAAAATTCAAGATCCACTCAATTGCCTGAACCTCAATTATCACCATACTTCAAAACCATGTCAATTGTGATGTGCATGGCCGAATTCCGCTTTGTGCATTGGAAAGCTGGTGGCAAATTTTAAAGTCATTTCTCACTTATTCTGACCAAATAGACTCAAGAAGGGACTCAAACAAAACGAGAGGAACAAAATAAGGGACAAGGGAAAGAGATGATACTTAACAAGAAAATTACTAAGTAGAAACTTATCCGATGTGGATACCAACCCTAATGACCACGACATGCACCTTTGGATCGAGTGGCCTAATCTCTCAAGCAAGTCTGATATTCAACTCTTGTTGTACCTCTTCGCTGTGAAACTGGGCTTCAGCGCTTCAATTGTCCCATTTGATCCACAATCCTCAGTCGACTTGTAGTGCCCTGAAGGGTTTTCACCATCAAGCCTCTCTCATTTTGCTCTTTTTCTCAACTCTCCGTCGCCTTACGGTGCCCCTGAGGGTTTTCACCTATAAGACTCTCTCATTTTATCATTTTCTCTCATTGTTCTGAGAATGAAGGTATTACCCATGATGCAGGGAGATCATGTTTTCATCAACACTTGATATGGCATCCTCAATGATTAGTCGGAAGGTCTTTCTTTGGACCGTAATGTAGGCTTTTGGAGAGGGTTAGAAAGAAAGGGTAGCATGAAGGCTCAAAATAATTCAAGATGAAAGGGTTCAAAATTACAACTTTTGGAATCGGGCCTTTTGGCAAAATTAACTTCTACCCCAGTTTCATGAAGTTTGGGGAATTTATTTTGGATTTTTTTTCTTTGATGGGATTTCGTAGAAAAAATCTGCCCCAGTATTGATTTCAGGGGATTATGAAATATTTTATTTAGTGCGACCGAACCGTAAGGCTGCCTACGTATCTTGTGGTGACAAGAATCAGGTCGAACGTAGTTCAACAGACTACTTTTTGCTACTATTTCTTTCTCTTTTTTTTTTCTTTCTTTTTTTCCCTTTTTTTTCTTTTTTCTCTTTTCCTCTTTTTTTCTTTTTCTCCTTTTCTTTTTGTTTTCTAGGTCCTGACTCTATTTCTGATTCCAAAAGAGGGGTATGAAACGAAAAATTAGGGCTCAAAATGGGTAGCAAAGGATAAAAGTATTTGGGTAGCAGAATAAAAAGCCTTCGTCATACCAATCTCTGAGACTGCCAAGTACAAACGTGCAATTGAAGATAAGCAAAGAAATCATGCACAATATCTACTGATGGCATCATCACAAACACAAAGTGCCGACAAGCAATACCTTTGTCTCAATGAATGATCCTTGCCAATTCAGAGCAAACTTGATTCAACATTATCTTGATGTGGTAGAATGTATTTCAGCACTCACTGATTTACCTCAAACTGCTTGAGAAATATTTTCTTGTTGTATGCTCTTATCAACCTCTTGATTTCCAGACTTTCTGCCTCAATTTCACTCAATCCAAACTTTAGTTTTTCTCGGAATGCGCGAATCTTTACTTGTTTCCTCAAATGCCTCTTTTGTCATGTTCAAAACTGTGTCATTGCTTTATGATCAGACTAGCTTCCAAGATCAAGTTAAGAATTATGTGTGCATGTCATGTCACTTGAGTTAGGATGAATGGAACTATAAGAGAAAAAGAAACCTAAACAAAAACTGACCAAAACTAATAGAAAACATGAGATTACATTAGACAGATGGTGAAAAGGGTTTGAACAAAACAAGCAAAACAGACATGGGTTGCAACCTTAGAACAATCCTAAAGAACATTAGACGAGTTACTACAACTAAACAAACTAGACAAAATGAGAAGAAGAAGAGTTTGAGCCACAAGATAATATCTAGACTATAACCCTGAAATAACCCGGACAAGCAGAAATGACAGTAAAATAAACCACCAAAACTCCTCCCTGGCCAAACAAAAAAGGAGTGTCTTTCCAATTACCAAGCTCGACATTTTAACCACTAGATTGCACATCAAAATTACCGGGGCCTTCACCAATTTCAATATCATTAACTTTAGTCAGCAACTTCCCAAGAGGATTCTCATACTCCATGTCACCATGCATCTTTCCCACAAAGCTTGCATCATCATGTGCAGGTAAAGGATTTTTGCAATGTCTTGGGTGTCTGGAGCTGTGAATGCAATCGTTTTGACCGGTGGAGCATGGAAAGTTTGGGAGGAAGTGCCAGGGTAATTGTGGTAAGGGGTGAAGCCTGGTGCGTGTTGTAGGGAAAGATCAACGGTACTAGGAACTTGGACTTGTAATAGTGGTGGAATGGAGGCATGATTTTCTGTATAGTTGGTAGGGAATGAAGGTGGAGGATGTTTCTTAATCCAGGCATGATACATTTCTGCATCTGTTGTTTCAACATTTGACCTCATCTTTCAATTCAGACTCCGACTCCACAAACTCCCTCGGCGGGTCAACAACTCTTGTGTCAAAGTCTTAGCTAGCCATGGGTACCTTGCTCTTTTGACCTTATGTTGTGTGAACAAATAACCAAGTGCCACAAACTAACCACCCTCTGTTATGATAACAATAAAAGTAACAAAGAGGAGCAAAACAAAGCCAACATGTTAGCGTTAGAGCATTTATCAGACAGAAATATCATATTGCCTGCAATGCCCCCTAGTCACAGTTAACGGTTCTAGAATGGCTTCGAGGTACGAAGGTCATTTGGCATCATCCCCACTTTGTTCATTTCAAACTTCTCTTTCTTTCATTTCTAGCACTTCTTGGCTTTCCCGTTTCCTTCCCTTCATTTTCTTTTTAATTTGTCACTCTTTTCTTTCCTCTCTTTCCTCACATCCACAATTCATTCTTTTTTTTTCTTTTTTTAGTTTTCAGAAAAATGATTCGATCGAACCCTATGTAGGTTGCCTACGTATCATGCCCTTCATGAATCAGATCAAGCGTAGTTCTTGAAAAGTAATGGATAAAATAAACTAAGAAACAAAAATCTTTTTTGGAGTTTTTCATTTATAAATTTTTTGGTTTTTCAAATCCAAAACAGGAAGTACTATAACAAAAGACTCGACAATCTTAACTTAACTGACAGATTTGATACTACTGTACAAGACTAAATTTTAAAAACAACATAAGATAGACTAAAAAATAAATAAAAAATAAAAATTCTCAAGCAACTCGTGATGCAATAGTCTTGACTAGAATGATGCTGGGATATTTGTCATGCTCAAACTCTAGCAAATCGCTCCATACCTGAATGGAAAAAGTAAGATCAAGTGAATCAGTGACTCAAGACATTAAGCGACACCACGCCACCTTCTATTGGACACATGCAAGACACGATTGAGCTATTTTTAAAAATTAACCCATATGGCCAATGATGGCTATTAGTGCAAACTTAACAAATGTTACTACTCTTATATGAAACTACCATACTAATGCTTATATGGACTTAATTCTCAATGATCATGGCCCAAAAATTAATTTAAAGAAATAACTCATTTTGCAAAAGTGGCCGATATGGCCAAAAGTGGCTAAAGATGCAAATTCAAAAAGGACGGACCCTAAAGAAATATGACTCCTAGTTGTAGACTCAAAATCCTAATATATGAATAATTGAACCACTTTTGCGAAAATAACCCCATTTTGCAAGAATGGCCGATGTGGCCAAAAGTGGCTAAACATGCAAACTTAAAAAAAGCGAACCCTAAATTGATATGATACCTAATTGTGGACTCAAAATCCTAAGCCATGGGTTTATTGAACCACTTTCGCAAAAATGACCCTATTTTGCAAGAATGACCGATGTGGCCAAAAGTGCCTAAATATGCAAACTCAAAAAGGAAAGACCTTAAATTGATATGATACCCAATTGTGGACTTGAAATCCTAAGACATGGGTTTATTGAACCACTTTCGCAAAAATGACCCCATTTTGCAAGAATGACCGATGTGGTCAAAAGTGGCTAACATGCAAGATTTGGCTAAGACCCCGCAAAGCCAAGAACCTAAGACACTAAAAAGACCGGACCCTATGTGGGTTGCCTACGTATCTCGCCCCGAGAGACGAGAATCAGGTTCGCGTAGTTCGGGAAGATGCAATTAATTTGTAAAAAGCTATATTTTATCTTTTGAAAAAGATGGAAAAATGTAAAATCTTTTTGGATTTTTTCATTTTCAATTTTTTTGAATTTTTGAAAAATAATGGAAAAGTGTAAAATATTTTTTGGATTTTTCATTTTCAATTTTTTTTTTTTTTGGATTTTCGGAAAATAATAAAAAATGTAAAATCTTTTTGGATTTTTCATTTTCAATTTTTTTTGAATTTTTGAAAAATAAGGAAAAAGTGTAAAATCTTTTTGAATTTTCTTTTTCTTCTTTTTTTTTTGGATTTTTGGAAAATAATGAAAAAGTATAAAATCTTTTTGGATTTTTCATTTTCAAATTTTTTGAATTTTTGAAAAATAATGGAAAGTGTAAAATATTTTTTGGATTTTTCATTTTCAATTTTTTGAATTTTTGGAAAATAATAAAAAATGTAAAATCTTTTTGGATTTTTCATTTTCAAATTTTTTTTGAATTTCTGAAAAATAATGAAAAAGTGTAAAATCTTTTTGAATTTTCTTTTTCTTCTTTTTTTGGATTTTTCTTGTAAAGTTGTGAAAGGAAAATGCATCCGGACCCTATTTCCTTCATTTTTTCACCCTTCTTTCCCGAACATCAGTCCGCCAAATAACCTTTTTACCCTCAAAGATGCGATATTTAGCACATAGGATGATTACATGTCATTTTGGGCCACGGGCCCATTTTGACAAGATTTGGACAATTTTCCTACAAAGGGACACGGTACCTGGGACCGAGCCCTGCTAGGTCTAAATGACATGATGCAAATAAAATGACCTAAAGGCTGACCTACGGTTGGGGTTCACTAACAAGGCAATTCGGGGGAGCATATGGTCGATGGTGGCTGCTCAAGCTTTCCACCCACTCCATACGTCCGACGGCCCCCCCTCCTAAATTAAGGGTGACTCAACAAAGATTTCGTGCACGCGACGCGTGCTCCGAGACTTGTTGCAGAAAGAATTGACCGGGTAATGCATATGATGACAGTTATAAAGCAGTAAACACATAAAGCAAAAACCGTAAACAAATAAACAACTAGCAAATAACAAAATATAAAAACATAATAAAAATCAAATAAAGCTAATGAAAAAGTACAAAAACCTCAATCAAATATTCTAAAAGCCAACAAAATCAAGTACTAGCTCGAACTCGCAACGTCCCCAGCAGAGTCGCCAGAGATGTCACACCCCTTTTTTACCAAAAACAACAAACCTTTCAACTAAACCCTCTTAAATTAATAAAAGAATTTAATAAAAGGCTTGAAAAGGGTTTTTCAATTTTGAAAGTGACAAAAATGGCATTTAAAAGGAAATAACTCAGAGTCGCCACCTGACATTTTATTTCGGTGTGCCAGGCCACCGTTTTTTTTTCTAAAAATAATTCTTTTCCTTTCAAAGCACTTGAGACTCCAAAAAACTAAGTCTACACCAGAGATTCGGGTAAGGGGGTTCATTTGACTCAGGGAGAAGGTGTTAGGCATTCCCCAAGTCCCGTAACTAGTACGGTTGCGCACTTGATCAAATCGGCTTTTAGAATATTCGGGTTGAGGTAAAATCACAAAAAACAAAATAAACACATATGAGGCTCGATATCGTCCCCACCTAATAAAAGAAAATGAAAAGTAAAAGAAAGAAAAATTCTAAGCTAACCTATACTAGACTTTTTACCATGCTTGTGAAGGCCTTCGAAATATTTACATAGTTCTTCGGGGCATACCCCGGATAATAATATGTACAAATACCTCGGGGCATCCCCGGATAAATTCAACTACGGGAAACAACCTCTTGCCTCGAAACTAAGAAAATCCTAATGCTTGCCTACCCAAGTGTGGTCGGCCTAAGCATGCTCCTAGCGATTCGATTAATGGAACAAGAAGAGAGTATCAATATAAATAATTTTGAGCCACAAGTATTCTTTCAATAATATATTTAATTCAAAGCAGCGATCCAAATCCTTCTGAAGAAACTTCTGCTCAAACATAACTATGATCAAATTCACATAAGTTTTTGCTATATTATCCCATTACACCTTACTTGTATCATACTTCCATGGGATCAATTAGGAAATTTAACCAATTTGTAGACATTAAAATTATGAATCTGCAAATGCACTGAGTGGCAGAACCAAATTGTGGACAAACAATCAAACATATAAAGCAATTAGAATGCATTTATTTCCATCCAACATCTGCTAGAATCGCACAATAAAAATTCAAAGAGCAGGGTAAGAATCGGACCTTTAATTGAGCTTTTCTGATTAAAATTTTCCTCCGAGCAATAAACACAAGAGATGCCAACAACAAAACAGAAAATCTGATCGAATAAATCGCAACAGACACTCGAACAAGACCCGGCGGAACCTCGAACGACTTCGAATCTCGACTGTGATGCACCCCGAACCAGTAGCCAAAACGACAAACTTCCAATGCTCAAGCGAATACCATGATTATTTTATTAAAAAAAAACGAAACCGGAAATGAAGAAAAGCAGTCGATTTTTGGAAACACAACTGAAATTTACATCATTCTCGTTCTCTACTTGTCCATTTCTGTCATAGTCAAAGGGGAAGGGGAAGAGGATGAGAGAGCAGGGGTGGCGGCTGGCGGCACTTTGTTTGTCTACTGTTAGGGCTGGCGGCGGCAGCTTCTCTTGGTTGATGAAGAAGAAGACGGCTCGGGATGGGGGTAGGCGGCAGCTCTACTTGTTGCCGATGTTGGAGAGTCAAGGAGCAGAGGCCGTCGTTCTTAGTTTTCTAGGGTTTTTGTTGTTGTTTTTTGTTATGTGGGAGAAGGCTTGGGCGGCGGCAGCTTCTACTTTGGGTGGTCGTTTGGTTGTTACCGGCGAAGGGCTGGTCGGCCGGCCTTTTTGTGCTGATGGCGGCTGGTTTCTCTCATTTTCAGCTCTAGGGTTTTTGTTCTTTTGTGTGTTATGAAGAAGAGAAGGGATACTAGGGTTAGGGGTGTGTGGCTGAAGGGTTCTTTTTTTTGCTAGGTTTTTTTTATTCAATGTTATGATATTATAGAAGAAAGGGTCATGGGTTGGGTCACAAGTATTATGGGTAAGGTATTTTGGGCTTTAAAATTTGGGCTTAAAGTCTAAAAATTGCAAAATACTACTAGAATCCTATTGAAATTAAAATAACTAAATATTTTAAAAATACTACCTTTAAAAATTGCGCGGGTCAAAAATTACGTGCTTACAGTGACATGACCCTTGATAGGAGGGTGTTGAGGTCGAGGATTAAGGAAGGAGGTAGTTTATAGTTGTTCACCGATAGTCCTAGTAGCATGCATGTCCCTTTATATTCTTAGATTTCTATTACGTTATGTGATTTTGTTTGCCTCAGTATTGTATTTCCTACTGCTATTATTTAGTACTACTAATCATTTATCTCTCCCCTTTTTTTTTCTTCCTTCTTTCTTCCTTCCGTATTTTCCTCTTCTTCTTCTTGCCATTTCTGAGCCGATGGTCTATTAAAAACAACCTCTTTACATGCATTAGGAAGGAGTAAGATCTGCGTACAGACTACCTCCCCAGACTCCACCTATTGAGGTCAAACTAAGTTTGTGTTATTGTTAGATTATTTTTCTTAATTATATGAATCACAATTAAATACTTTTGAGCAAGAATGCATGTGGTTATTTTATTTTCACGCGTTTGAATATCAGTTTAGAAGCTCTGCCTGTCGGATTATGATCTGTACTATGCCATGTCTAATACACATTACCAATACAGCTATCATGTTTTTATTGTATAATGTTGTATTTTCTTTTCGTAGTAGGAAATGGAATGATTGAACCTACTAGTTAGTATGCTTTTTTTAAATTTATATACTACAGCGTCTATTAGAAAAATAATGATTTACAATGATCTATTTGAAACAAATAAATCTTATAGTTGTTGACCATTTTATTAACTTAACAGTATTATTTAATGGGAAATTATTTTTCAATGTGTGCAAATAAATTGTGAACGGTCACGATCACTAGATTTATGAACTTCTAAGTAACTACATCAAATGTAAATGGTGCTATCATGTTTGCCCAGGATGTGATGATCATCACTTTCCAACCACTAATTGTGTTGTCCTCTTTATTTATTTTTTAATTTTTTATTTTTTTGTGTGGGGTTGGGAGTGGTATCCGATATTTTCATATCAACGGAAAATACTACTTTCCGTATCAATATTTGTTCTTGGATAATTAAATTTGTGTTACAATATTTAACACTTAAAAATAGGAATTATTAGACTGTTTATTTTTTTTATTTTGGTTAAAAAGATAGATATATTATAAAAGTTAAATAGTTACATGAGAGTTTGTTGGATGCATAAAATGCATCCGATTAGTTCCTACTACATTATACACACTAGTTAAAGTAGAACTAGAAAAACTATTACAACTTATCCGAGTATTATCTAACATAGTCGATGGTTTACATAATCTTCTTCTCAGCATTCACACTTGATCTTGCTGAAGAGAAGTTAACACAAAATTTGGAGGTCTTGAAAATATTTCCACATTTGCCTCCATTTGTGATGCTCCATACTTGGCTAAGCAGTCCGTAACTCCATTTTGCTCCCTATAGATTATATGTAATTCTGGATCATGCAACTGATGGAGTAAGTACCTACAATCAGCAATAATATTAGTATATTTAGGTGTTGGAAATTTTAGTAAGTCTAAGATTGTAGTTGCGTCTATTTCAATTACTAAAGGATAGATCTTGAATTGCACAGCAATTTGAAGGCCCATGGTTAGTGATAATAATTCAGTTTGTAAGCTAGAACTATTTTGAACATGGCTTGAAAAACCTACGACCCAACTACTCGTAGAGTCCCTAAAGACACTCCCAATTCCACAAGCACTTGGATTCATCTTAGTAGAGCCATCAATATTTAGTTTTAGAAGATTTCCTGTGGGTGGATGCCATTTGATATAAACAGGTAAAGGAGTAGTTATACAGTTCTTTGAGTGTGTAAGATAAAAGAATTCAGTTGCTTGGTTATACACTAAAAGAGCATTAGAACAAGTTTTTGATTTATCAAAAAGATTTTTATTCCTAATCGTCCAAAGATGCCATATAGCAAAAGGAAGTAGATTCTCAAAAGGAATACATTTATAATGACCTAACTTTGTTTTTGTAAAGAAAGTATGCCACCATGGCATAGAACTCACATTAATAGGACCAAACTTTTGATTTATGTTAATGTTAAGAGTCTGCCAAAGTAAAATAGCATTGCTACATTCAAAGAATTGTTTCACTTTGTGTGACGACCCGGCCCGTCGTCACGGGAATTTCCACCCCGTTAGCTTGCATTAACATATCTTATGCTTCTATATCAGTGTTAGAACCTATCGGGTGAGTTAGGAGTGAATTGAATAGAAAATGAAGCAAATAGCATGTTTGAAGGAAGTTTGAATATGGAAAGTCAACCTAGAGTTGACTATCGAGTTAGAGTGCTCGAAATCGGATTCTGATGATTTGACGAGTTTCGGGGGATCATTTATGACTTAGGAGAGTAATCGGAATTGAATTTGGAGGTCCGGTGTAGTTTTAGGCTTGAATTGGCGAAGGTTGAATTTTGGCGAAATCCGAACGGTAGGTGAGATTTCGATCCGGGGGTCGGAATGGAATTCCGACAATTCCTGTAGCTTCGCTATGAGATTTTAGATATGTTCACAAAATATTAGGTCATTCGGACGTCGTTTGGTCGGGTTTTTGATCGAATGTGTACTTCGGAAAGTTTTAAGGAATTTAGGCTTGAATCCGTTGTGATTTGATGATTTCCATGTTGATGGATGTGTTTTGTTTATTGGAACAAGTTTTAATAATTTTATGGGATATGTTGGCGTGTTTTTTTGAGGTCCCGGGGGCTTCGGTGTAATTTCGGATGGCTAACGGGAACTTTTGAAGTTGGAAAATTTCATAATCGACGAAGTTGTAAATTGAGTTGTATTGATTGGGTGTCGTCCCATGGGCCTAATTTGTTGTGTATTTACTATATTTGATCAGATTCTACGCGTGTGGAGCTTGATTCTCGTGGCAAGGGCATTACGGAGTAGTCGTCGCGCTGTATTGAGGTGAGTAATTGATGTGGGTGATAACCAGCGGGTTCGAAACCCCGGTATACCACTCTGTGACGCTGTATAGCGGCGAGACACGTACTCTCATGTGAGTGCGGGGTCGATTGTGATTGGGAACTATGGCTTAGTCCGACTTGTTAGCACTGTGTTATGATATTGGCTATTCTTGAGCCGTCGAACCTCCTTCTCGGATGGTTGCATACTATATATTGTGATATTGGCCACTCTTGAGCCGTTGAACCTCCTTCTTGGACGGTTGAGTATACTTGTGGGATGTGAGCCAGTTATTGGATCCCGCAAGGATCGTTATCATAGTCTTGTGATATTGACATGCTAGTACTACCAGTCCGCAGCTATTTCTGTTATCATGTTATTTCCAATCTCTGGAACTTGATATTACTGTTTTCAACTGAAAAATAATAAAAGATGTTTTCAAAAACTACTTTCGAGCCTGCGAGGCTATATTTGCATATTAGCTGACTGGTAGTGGATCGGGCTACGCGCCGCAGTGGTATATATGTTGGATCGGACTGCACGCCGCAGTGATATTGTGCTTGGGCTGTAGGAGCCCCTCCGGAGTCTGAACCCCCACAGTGAGCACGGGTACGCAAATTGGATCGGGCTACGCGTCGTAGCGTTCATATCATGCATTGCATTGCATTTAGCTACATCTGATAGCTGTTATACTGTTTTGCTGGTACGTGTTGGTACAGGTACAGTTGATATTGATTCTGTGACAGGGTATTGATTACAGCTTTACATAGTGCTTTATTGCGGATTTCTTATCTGCGCTGTCTTACCCTTGTTTATTACCACTGAGTCTGGCAGTACTCATTTTACTCCCTGCACCTTGTGTGCAGATCCAGGTACCTCTCAGCAGTGATCCAGTAGCTGTGCGAGGCGACATTTGTGGGTATTCGAGATAGATGTAGAGTCCGCAGGACCCGATATTCCTTCTCACTGTCTCTTGACTTTGTATTGACTTTTCTTTCCGAACTTGGTATCTTGTAAACCTTTATACACTCATGTTTAGTAGAGGCTCATGACTCTTGACCCTTCGGTCTATGGGAGTTGGTGTATTATGGGACTTGGTTCCCCGTTTTCATTATATGTATCGTTGTTGCTTCGTGATGTGATATGCTTAAATAGGCTAAAGAGAGCTTCTATCTCCATTATTGTTATTGATTGGTCAGGCTGGCTTAGCAATGTGCTGGGCGCCATCACGACCAGATTTGGGGTCGTGACACTTTGTAACCTACAATTAGCACATAAATCAGTACTCAAAATATTTAATTTATGTAAATAGGCAGCAATTGGTATTCGACCATGACAAATTAACCAGATAAAGAAAGAGATTTTGGGAAGTGTATGTAGTTTCCAAATCCATTTGAAACTTAAGAGCTGTGAATTATTAATAGAGGAAAGAGTAGAGAGTTCATGATAAATAGATTTGACTAAGAATAACCCGGAAGGAGTAATAGCCCAAATAAGATGGTCATAATTTGTTGGTATTATAGGCATGTAAATACTAGTAATATGTGCTTCCAATAAAGGAGGAAGTACAAAAGGTAAATCCCGTAAATGCCATTTATGATTGTTAAAATAGTCAGATACATACTTATTTATTTCTTCTTCTGGAAAAGGGCCATGAATATAATTACGCAAAATAGTACGATGATTTATCCAGGGTTCAGTCCAAAAATGAACATGATTGTCACACCTCCTTTTTACCGCACCCGCGAGGGCGCAAAGAGGTTTTCCAATTAAAGGGCAATCGAGACGGGATCCATTTTATTAAATTCAGAGTCGCCACTTGGGAAAGTAATGGTGTCCCAAGTCACCGGTTTGATCCCGAATCGAGGAAAAGAATGACTCTATTTAACAGTCCGCGAACCAGAAATCCGGATAAGGAATTCTGTTAACCCGGGAGAAGGTATTAGGCATTCCCGAATTCCGTGGTTCTAGCACGGTCGCTCAATTGTCGTGTTCGGCTTATTTATCTGATTTTTTACAGTTATACACTTAGTGCCAATTAATATCCCTTTACCGCTTTTATTATCATTATGATTTACGAAAAAAGAAAGTTGCCTAAAAATATGTTTCGAATCACGTCACATGAAATGCACCCGGATCCTCGACACATTCTTATTCAACATTTGGGGATTTGGATTTGGGTCGCATGAAATGCACACCCGTATTTAAGAAGGTAGGATTAAAATACGCGCCTAGAGCGATTACTTATTTACACTTTTGAGGAGGCCATGATATTAGCTAAGAAAATGACACATCTCGAAATCTAAGTATTTTATATGTACCTTTATGAGGGCCTTGCGATTTGTGTAACTATTGGGCGAGGCGCATCTCTAATTCAAATCTAAAGCGAACTACATCCTGTTGTATTTATTTAGGAGTTGATTCCAAATTATTTAAAACTTGTTACGAGCCACACTACATGAAATGCGCCTGTGGTTCCTGACATGCTTTATTTAATCTTGTTCAAAATTGGGATCGGGTCACATGAAATGCACCCCCGATTCCTTTAATCTAATTAGTCATCCAGTCGAGTAATAACTCGCTAATTCCTACAATGTGACAAAATCCTACTCAACTATAACCAATTCGAGCAAACATACGGTTAGTTAATTAAGTGAGTAGGTTTAAGTCTATGGTGGACAATTATATGGAAAGAACTTACTTCGAATTCAAATAATCCTCAAAGAGCCACTGTCGTATATTTTCGCAAGTTCAAGATATCATTATTCACGGGTGTTCAAATTACCTTAAATTTTCTACTTAAACAAATAGCTAATCTCACTTTTAACATAGGGCCTAGTATTAACAGATTTGAGGTTACGCACATGAATAGAGAATATTGAACAAAGATACGGCAGAATGATTCAGGTTTACATACATATCTAATGATAGTGTATCTTTGATCTAGAACATCTTTCATAGCCAAAATCAGCAATACAAACTTGATTAAAGAATAACAAAACATAACAAGTATAAGAACTGTGGACATCTATATGTATTCAGCAGACTTAAAAGGGAGCTTCAAGCTTCGTTCTTTTCGAACCAAGACACTACAATGACAGAGATGTGTACCTGGAATGCGGAAGAATAAAGAAGAGTGAGCAGTGAACAAAGTGGCAACCAACAGTATTGGCAGTAACCAAACAACAATCAAATATTCCCAGCAATCAGATTTCAAGAAGAAAAACCAATGACAGAGAGTTCGAATACTCCAAGGATAATCAACAGAGAATTCCCAATCAAACAAACCCCTACACCTCTGAAATGCCCCAAAAAACTTGTGCACCCAACTGATTGAATCCCAAGTGACTTCAAACAACAAACCACACCACCAAAATTCTGCCTATTGATTGAATCCATGTATATAACAGAAAAAGAAACAGAGAAGTGCCAACTATCCTTCAGTTCTAGAGTCAACTGGAACTTCAACTCCTAGATAGCAACAGAAAAACAAACACCACAAACTAACAGAAGCAACAACAACAAACAGTAGCCAAACACCAATGGAACAGTAACACAGTGTCGATATGTGTATGTATTTCTGCCTCTATCTGTATGTTTCTTTGAATACCAGATGGAATCCAACGAAAACTTCAAAGACAGACTTGTAAATTATCAAAAGAAGAAGAAAAAATCAGATCCTGGAAATCAGTCCTCCCCCCTGCAGTTCCTCTCCTATTCTCTTTTATATACAAAACTAAGAGCCAGGCCAGCCTGTTTACCCTGCACATGTGCCCTGATTGTCCAGCTCTTAAGAGCACTTAACAGTGTAAAAAAACTTCTTGCCCTAATATTCTCTGCCCAGCCCATCACTTAATGTCTAAATCTCATTTTTTAATCCAAAAGCATACTAGTAGCCTGTTTTTCTATTCAAAACCCCTTACCCTGCCAGATGGCTCCCATGTTACTTCTGTTTTCCAATTACACTGCACACACAGTGATAATCAGACACATTAACAGTCCCTCAAACATGCTGGCCATATTCATTTGAATTAACTCTAAACCATATGGTCCCAATTCAGCTATAACCAATTCGAATTCCTAATTCGAAACATTACAATTCAACTTCAATTCGACAGTAGTTCAAACATGGAATTGATTGGTATTAATACTAATGTCCTACTGTTCTAAACAAAATTTTATAACTATTCGACGATATTCGTTTAATCGATTATAACACCTAGAATCGATAACACACAATCGACTAGATAAGATTTTGATTCCACAGCATCTCGGATTCCACAGTGTCTCGGCAGAGAACAAGGTAATGTAGGAACATGGTTCGACTTTGATAATCGAATCGCATATGCGCACTCAATCACAAATATCATCATACAATCAAACAGAAGCAAATCGATCGACCAAATAAAAGGGTCTATTGGAGATGAAGAATGAAAATTTGAAATACCCAAGCATTGATTTTAAACAAACAATACAAGAATAAATAAAAAAGAAGAAGAAACAATACCTTAAGATAAAGAAATCGGCACCTAACGGGCTTGAGCCAATCTTGGGTTTTGACTCGAATTTGCACTTTTTGAAGTCGAACGGACCTTAATCGAAGTATTTCCAACCGAAAATACTCCGACTAAGGTCTATTAGACCCCAAATCCCTAATTAATTGGACAAATTTTACCAATTGAATTTTAGGGTTCTTGACCGATTCTTTGATCTAATATTCGAAAGGCTTGGTTGAGATTCGAATAAAACGGTTTGTGGTTTTAGGTAGAGGGGAAGGAGGGGAGTTCGTGGTGTTGTTTTGGTGGCCGGCGGCGTTGTTGCCACCGGGTTTTCAGGCGAGGGGAAGGAGGGCGGCGGCTAGGGTTTGCCGTCTCTTGAAGAGACGGTATTGAAGGATCGTTTGGTGAGGAATGAATGAGAAACATAGGTTTTGGGGGGTCTTTAGCTGGGTTAAGTGTGGGATTTAATCTCGACCGTTGGATCATGATGATCAACGGTCCAGATTAATTCGAAGGCAAACAAACGGGGCAGGGGACCGGGTATTATTGGGCTGGATTTTGATTTTGGGCTTGCTTGATTTAATTAGATTTGGCCCAATCCTTTTCTTCTTTGTTTATTGATTTTAGCTCCTAATTAAAACAAAACAAAAAATGCTAATTACACTTACAAAAATCAAATAAACATTACAAAAGTGTTAATTAAGTTACACTCGATTTAAACATCAATTAAAATAAATCACACCATTTTGATATTAAACACTAAAAAATGCAAAAAATACATGTTTTTTTGTAATTTTCTATTTTTGTAAAATACTTGATTACTTATAATGAATCATAAATAAAAATGTGACGTATTTTTGTATTTTTCATTAATTAAACAAATAAACATGGACACACAACTGTAAACAATAAGAAAAATAACATAAAGTCCACAAATATTGCCAACAACGCAAAACTCTTTTATTTTGAATTTTTGGGAGTAAATCTTTCGTAGGGCAAAAATCATGTGCTCACAGCTGCCCCTCTTTGCGCGGAAACATGAAGAGTTTTCGGGCAAAGATAAGTGAGCAGATATAAGCGATTTTTGCCCGTTCAAGCACTCCGTATGAAGCATTTTGGAAAAGTTTTGACCGAACCTTGCTTCAAAGGTCTCCTACATATCCCTGGCTAAAAGGGAATCAGGTCAATGTAGTTCGGGAAGTTTTGGTAGCTGGGACTACCATGACTGTTGCGATCTTGCTGTTACTGCTGCTACTGCTATTACTGCTGTTGCTGCTGTTGCCACTGCTCAACTGATCTCCTTATTACACCGTACTAAGCAACAAAAAATAAGAAGCTAGACTAAGTTACAGTATTACAAATTCTTATCTATCCTTTTTAACTTGATCTTGTCATGCTTCTTGCCATCCTGCCGGCTCTGATGTTTCCTCACGTGCTTCTTCTCCTCTGACAATTGTTGTCTCGGCCTATCTTGATTGCCGACCTTCGACCATTGGTTCCTTCTTTGTGGTCTTCCAACTATTCTTCTTCGAAATCTGAATCTATCTTTTCTGATCCTTGTCGCCTTCCTTTCGATTATGAACTTGGATTCATGCTTTCCCCAACCCACTTCAACAATAAATCGCCACTCCATTCTCCAGGTGGGCTCCCTGACTTCAGCTTCTACTTCAAAATAAAATCGCCACTCCATTCTCCAGGCGGGCTCCCTGACTTCAACTACAACTTCAAGACTAAATCGCCACTCCATTCTCCAGGCGGGCTCCCTGACTTCAACTACTACTTCAAAATTAAATCGCCACTCCATTCTCCAGGCGGGCTCCCTGACTTCGATTACAACTTCAAAATTAAATCGCCACTCCATTCTCCAGGCGGGCTCCCTGACTTCAACTACAACTTCAAAATAAAATCGCCACTCCATTCTCCAGGCGGGCTCCCTGATTTCAACTATAACTTCAAAACTAAAATCGCCACTCCATTCTCCAGGCGGGCTCCCTGATTTCAACTATAACTTCGAAGCTAAATCGCCACTCCATTCTCCAGGCGGGCTCCCTGACTTCAACTACTACTTCAAAATTAAATCGCCACTCCATTCTCCAGGCGGGCTCCCTGACTTCAACTACAACTTCAAAATTAAATCGCCACTCCATTCTCCAGGGCGGGCTCCCTGACTTCAACTGCAACTTCAAAACTAAAATCGCCACTCCATTCTCCAGGCGGGCTCCCTGATTTCAACTATAACTTCAAAACTAAAATCGCCACTCCATTCTCCAGGCGGGCTCCCTGATTTCAACTATAACTTCGAAGCTAAATCGCCACTCCATTCTCCAGGCGGGCTCCCTGACTTCAACTACTACTTCAAAATAAAATCGCCACTCCATTCTCCAGGCGGGCTCCCTGACTTCAACTACTACTTCAAAATTAAATCGCCACTCCATTCTCCAGGCGGGCTCCCCGACTTCGACTACTACTTCAAAATTAAATCGCCACTCCATTCTCCAGGCGGGCTCCCTGACTTCAACTACTACTCACTGATTTCATCCTATCTTGATTACCTTCCTTTGCCTTTTGTACCATTTCCTTCTCCCTGCATTGCCTCTCGGGCCACCTTCTTTTCTGAATTATCCTGTCTTGGAATTGCCTTCCCCTGGGTCGTATTACTTTTTCTTCTGGCTGCTGGGGATATTTTTTGGAACTGTTTACTCGCCTGCTACTTCAAAATTAAATCGCCACTCCATTCTCCAGGCGGGCTCCCTGACTTCAACTACAACTTCAAAACTAAAATCGCCACTCCATTCTCCAGGCGGGCTCCCTGACTTCAACTACTACTCGCTAATTTCATCCTATCCTAATTGCCTTCTTTTGCCTTTTGTACCATTTTCTTCTTCTTGCGTCGCCTCTCGGGCCACCTTCTCTTCTAAATTATCTTGTCTTGGAATTGCCTTCCCCTTGAACCGTGCTACTTTTCCTTTGGCTGCTGGAGATATCCTCGGGACTGCCTATTTACCTGCTAGTGATGATGCTGCTGGGGAAGTATTATTTATTTCCTTCTCCCCATTCCTCCTCTAGGACTCACACCTCTGCTTCTCTGCAAACTTATGGGATATAATGCTGCCGCGGGAACCTCGAAGTCGGTGTTTCATTTTCCCAACAGTTGCTGGGGATGATGCCAGGCTCAAAGATCACCCCATCGTGTTGTCTGGACTTTCTCAAAGCTATTCTGCTCGGAGCTGGTATTTCCCGAAATCTTGTATTACTTTCTACCCTTATCCACTAGGTCTTTGCTTTCAAGAAAATTTTCGCAACAGGAGAAAATTTTCTGCCCCAGTTTGATAAACTTATGGATGGTATGCTTTTCCGCCAACGAACCCTACTTTCCTGCTTTAAATCAAAGAAAAATTGTTAGTTTCAAAACGCAGTGAGTGGTCGTGCCGCTCTTGTTGGGGCCATTTTCTTTTCTCTTTCAGCTGCTTGGCCTCCCTCGAACTTTGAGGACGACGTTGATGCTTGTTGGGGACGATGCTCTTTCCACGAACGGTTTCTCATCTTTCCTTTTATTCCAATCTTTGGTTTGATCCGACTCTCTTTAGCCGGTGATCTGTTGCGTGAAATCATCTTTCGGACGTGCCACGTGTGTCCATCATACTCCGTAATTCCTGCGAACCTTCCAATCAGCCTGTCGTTCCAATCTTACTATCGGAACTACTTCTGCCTTATTGCCTCGTTCCACGCCTATTCATTTTCATTATACTGCTTTGGGAGACTTGGTAGTAGGCTTTGAAAAAAATCAATTTTTGAAAAACGAAAGAAAAGAAAAAGAATGCTGACCGCAAATGACAAAAGAAAAGGAAAACTTTTCTGAACTCAAAATGGGAAAACTTATCTGAATGTGTGATTTATCCAATGGTTATGCCGCACCTTTGAGATTAATCTACCCAGTCTATTCATGTCAATCACTTTCTGATGGCCGCGTTTTGCTGGAAGCACACGAATGTCCCAACCTCGTCTCATGCAGACATCTTGTAACCATCTCGCCTTGTCACCTCATAGTGCCCTTCGAAGGGTTTCACTAATGAGATTCTCTCATTTCTCTCTATCTCCCGTCGCCTTAAGGTGCCCGTAAAGGTTTTCACCGTAAGGCTCTCTCCTTTTATTTCTCTCGACTTTCTTCGCCTTAAGGTGCCCGCGAGGGTTTTCACCGTTAAGACTCTCTCATTTGTGCTTTCTTTCCCTGCGGTGGGGTATCACCTATGAGATTCCCTCTAGAGTGTTATCCCCTTTCGGCTTGTGCACCCTAGATTCGATCGAGGGTCGGAATGTCACTTTTGGCTTTCATTCGCATGACTTGGCATTTTCGAATACTGATCGAGAGGTCTTTTTGGTTCTTAATGTGGTTTCTGCGCGTGAAGCTTAAGAAAGGGTTTGACCTCAACGGTTAGCTTATTACAACTTTCGGAATCCACACTATCTTTCAAACGAAACAATGACTTATGCCCCAGTTTTGTTGCTTGGGGGATCTTTGATTTTTATTTTATTATGACCGAGCCGTGTGGCGCCTACGTATCCTTCTTGAGGAATCAGGTCGAACGTAGTTCACTTTTTCTTGTGTTTTTTCCTTTGTTTCTTTTTCTATTTTGTTACACATCTTCCTTGATGATTCCGAAAGAGGGTATATGAAAGAATAATTAAGACTCAAAGGGGAAAACAAGGGTTAAAGTGTTTGGGTAGTAGAAAAATTGCCTCTGTCATTTCATTCTCCGAAAAATGCCAACTACAAACAAACGAAACCAAACGTTGACAAATGCATTAAAGAATTACACATAATATCTCTTGAGTGCATCGGAATTGATAGCCATATCGGTGCACCTTCCTTCAATATCAGTTAGACATAGAGCGCCGTTGGATAATACTCTAGTCACAACAAATGGTCCCTGCCAATTCGGAGCGAACTTGCCTTTCGCTTCGGCCTGATGTGGTAGAACTCTCCTCGGCACATGCTGTCCCACTTCAAATTTCCTGGGACGTACCTTCTTGTTATATGCTCTCGCCGTTCTCTTTTGATACAATTGGCCGTGACATACTGCTGTCAATCTCTTTTCATCGATCAAGCTCAATTGCTCCAATCGGGTTTTGACCCACTCGTCGTCATCAATCTCAGCTTCAGCGACAATTCGGAGGGATGGGATTTCAACTTCTGCGGGTATTACTACTTCAGTCCCGTATACCAACAAGTAAGGAGTTGCACCTACCGAAGTCCGGACGGTAGTGCGATAACCCAACAGCGCAAACGGTAACTTTTCATGCCACTGCCTAGACCCTTCTACCATCTTCCTCAATATCTTCTTTATATTCTTATTTGCTGCCTCAACCGCACCATTTACTTTGGGACGATATGGTGTGGAATTCCGGTGTGTGATTTTGAACTGTTGGCAGACCTCCTTCATCAATCCGCTGTTAAGATTGGCACCGTTATCTGTGATGATTACCTGCAGATGATGTGGGAATGCACGAAATCCACCACCGCCTTCTTGGTCACTGATTTGAAATAATCAATCGTTACCAAAATGAACCTATGACCATTGGAAGCCGCAGGCTCAATGGGTCCAATAACATCCATACCCCATGCAACAAACGGCCATGGTGCTGACATTGTATGCAATTCAGTTGGTGGAGAATGAATCAAATCTCCGTGTATCTGACACCGATGGCATCTTCGCACGAAACTTATACAATCACGCTCCATCGTGAGCCAGTAATATCCTGCTCGAAGAATCTTCTTTGCCAATACGTATCCGCTCATGTGTGGTCCACAAACTCCCGAGTGTATATCTGTCATCACTGTTGTGGCTTGATTTGCATCTATACATCTCAACAATCCCAAGTCCGGGGTTCTTTTGTACAGCACCCCTCCGCTAAGGAAAAATCCGTTCGCCAACCGCCGAATAGCTCGCTTTTGATCTCCAGTTGCTTGCTCCGGGTATACTCCTAACCTGAGGTATTCCTTGACATCATGAAACCATGGCTCGCCATCCACCTCTTCCTCTATCACATTACAATAAGCATGTTGATTCCGGACCTGGATATGTAACGGATCGACACGAACCTTGTCCGGGTGATGTAGCATCGATGCTAAAGTAGCTAGGGCGTCGACAACCTCATTATGCATCCTTGGGATGTGCCTGAATTCTACTGATCGAAAGTGTTTGGTCAGATCATGCAAACACTGACGATACGGGATAAGCTTCAGATCTCTGGTTTCCCATTCTCCCTGAATCTGATGTACCAGAAGGTCCGAGTCCCCCAAGACCAAGACGTTCTGCACATCCATGTCCACCGCTAATCGCAACCCCAAGATACATGCCTCGTACTCAGCCATATTATTGGTACAATGAAAACGCAGTTGAGCAGTAACATGATAATGATGTCCTGTTTCAGAGATGAGCACAGCCCCTACTCCGATTCCTTTTGCGTTCGCCGCTCCGTCGAAGAAAAGCTTCCAACCTGGCTCCTCGGTTGGTTCCAACCCATCAATTTGCAATACTTCTTCGTCTGGAAAATACGTCCTCAGAGGTTCGTATTCGTCATCAACAGGATTCTCAGCTAAGTGATCGGCTAGGGCTTGAGCTTTCATAGCCGTCCTTGTCACATATATGATGTCGAACTCTGTAAGTAATATTTGCCACTTTGCTAACCTCCCTGTAGGCATAGGTTTCTGGAAAATATACTTCAACGGATCCAAACGCGAAATTAGGTAAGTGGTGTAAGAAGACAAATAGTGTTTCGGCTTTTGGGCTACCCATGTCAAAGCACAGCATGTCTTTTCCAAATGAGTGTATTTAACCTCATGGACCGTGAATTTCTTACTGAGGTAGTAAATGGCCCGTTCCTTCCTGCCAGTAAGATCATGCTGCCCCAGTACGCAGCCGAACGAATTCTCCAAAACCGTCAGATAAAGAATCAGGGGTCTGCCCGGTTCGGGCGGAACTAGTACGGGTGGATTTGACAGATACCCTTTGATCCGGTCAAACGCTTCCTGACATTCTGCCGTCCATTCTATCGCCGCGTCTTTCTTCAATAGGCGGAATATGGGTTCACAGGTTGCCGTAAGCTGGGCAATAAACCTACTGATGTAATTCAACCTTCCCAACAGACTCATTACCTCTGTTTTATTCTTTGGCGGGGGTAACTCTTGAATGGACTTGATTTTGGATGGGTCTAACTTAATGCCCCGTCGGCTGATGATGAATCCTAGCAACTTTCCTGATGGAACTCCGAATGCGCATTTGGCCGGATTGAGCTTGATGTCGTATCTTCGAAGTCTTTGAAAGAACTTCCTGAGGTCAGCAACATGGTCTTCTTGACGTCTGGATTTTACGATCACGTCATCCACGTACACTTCAATTTCCTTGTGTATCATGTCATGGAATACCGTAGTCATCGCCCTCGTGTATGTTGCCCCTGCATTCTTCAAACCGAACGGCATCACCCGATAGCAGTAAGTCCCCCACAGTGTGATAAAAGCCGTCTTTTCTACGTCCTCCTCATCCATCAAAATCTGATGATATCCCGCATAACAGTCCACAAAGGATCCGATTTCGCGTCCGGCGCAATTATCAATCAGGATATGGATATTGGGAAGCGGGAAATTATCCTTAGGACTCGCCTTATTGAGGTTGCGATAGTCCACACATACTCTGATCTTTCCGTCTTTCTTTGGCACCGGTACTACATTAGCCAACCATTCAGGGTATCGAGTGACGCGAATGACTTTCGCCTGCAACTGCTTGGTTACTTCCTCTTTGATCTTTACACTCGTCTCCGTCTTGAATTTCCGCAGTTTCTGCTTGACGGGGGGGTATGCCGGATCAGTGGGTAATTTATGAACCACTAGATCAGTGCTGAGTCCTGGCATGTCGTCGTACGACCATGCGAAAATGTCTTTAAACTCCATGAGTGTTATGATCAACTCTTCTCTCAGGTTAGGTTCAATATGGACACTTATTCTGGTTTATTTGACGTCATCTGTGTTCCCCAGATTAACAGCCTCAGTATCATTTAAGTTTGGTTTGGGTTTTTCTTCGAAGTGACTTAATTCTTCACCGATTTCTTCTACGGCTTCTTCATCACCGTATTCTGACTCACTCTCGTCACTTCTTATTTCATGCGTTATTATTTCCAAACCCGATTGACTTTCTAGACTGGGTTGATTAATCTTTAAGCACGCCATATCATTAAGATCAGTTGAAAGAAGGCTGTTCAGAAAAGTAAAAAGAAGGAAAAATAAACAAAATTAGACACGAAGGGAACCAAATTTCATTAATGGGAACGGTACAAGGAAAACAAACTTGCAAACTTAAATCAAAATGAACTAAAACAACTGGATTTTACTCCGGGGACAACCCCCAACCCAAAATTTCAAAAGAAAACAATCCAAAACAAACTACCAAGACTCCTTCCGGACAGGGAGAGGAGTAGCCTTCCAATTATTCAGTTTTGCTTTTGGTCCCACAAACTGTATCTCGGCATGGCTGGATCCTTCGCCATCCTCGAGCATGCATACATCTGCGAATAGGTCCTCGAACTTTCTTAAGAACTCTTCGTCTGGCCTGATCGTAGGACCGGTAATCTTTGTCGTTGGATGTCCTCTTGCTCCGGACCTGACAAAAGATTGGGAAAGGCGTGGAGCCGGCTTCGGGAGCACCCATGTCTTCTGCTTATTCCTTTTTGCTCGCTGGATGTCCTCTGATGTTGGCTTGAATCCCAAGCCGAAGGTTCCCATGTTTTCGACCACAGATACCGGTTGTATGATTCCTTGCAGAGATGCACCTAAACCTTTGTCGGGTATGAAACCATGTCACAACATTTCATGCGCCACCATGACGTCTGCAGTAATTATTCTGCCATTGGGAATGCATTCCCCTTCTGGAACTCGGTTGGCGGATACCACATCGCAGATCTGGTACACTCACGGCCCAACATCTTCTTCTGTCTCAACGAAGGGGACGATGGTGCCTGGTTGTAGATCATTCTCTCCATGGACGACGATCTGCTGTTGGTCCCACTCAAACTTGACGAGTTGGTGTAAGCTGGATGGAACTGCTCTTGCGGCATGGATCCATGGTCGCCCTATCAGGAGGTTATATGACACCGCCATGTCCAGCACCTGGAATTCCATGGTGAACTCCACTGGCCCAATCGTCAAGATTAACACTATGTCCCCAACCGACGCTTTGCCTCCTCCATCAAACCCTCGAACACATATGATGTTCTTGCGTATCCTGCCGATGTCCACTTTCAACTTGTCCGGTGTAGAGAGAGGACAAATGTTAGCACTGGACCCATTATCGACAAGGACTTTGGTAACCACCGACTCTTCACATTTTACCGTAAGATATAAAGCCTTGTTGTGCTCGGTGCCTTCCTCGGGCAATTCATCATTGGTGAAGGTGATCCGATTCGCTTCGAAGATCCTATTGGTGATCTTCTCCAAATGACTCACTGAGATTTTATCAGGTACATGGGCCTCATTCAAAACTTTCATCAAAGCTTGCCGATGTTCTTCATAATGTATCAGCAAGGATAGCAATGATATTTGCGCCGGAGTCTTCTTCAACTGCTCTAAGACAGAGTAGTCATGCAGCTTCATCTTTTTCAAGAATTCTTCTGCCTCTTCATCAGTTACCGGCTTTTTCAATGTTGCCGGAGTGATCTTCCTCAATTCCGCAGGGGCAAAACATCTCCCCGAGCGGGTCAACCCTTGCACTTCGCAAACTTCCTCTTTCACTTCCTTTCCTTTGTAGGTCGTTGTAATCCGAGCATAATTCCATGGAATAGCCCTGCTATCCGTTATTGGCAACTGTATTGCTGGCTTGATGATGAAAGGATCCATTCGAACGCCTGCTACCGTCAAGACGGGCTTGGTTGCTGCCCCTGGTACAACTATTTTTGCTTCCCCCGGCCTCACCGGTACTTCGTTCACACTTCCCTTTCCTGCTTCTGACCCTCCTGGTATGTCCTTCTTGCAAATAGATGACTCGTCAAGGCTCGGCCCCTTTCTCATTCCTACCCCGCTAGACTTGATCATCATTACAGTCTGGGAGGCATTCTCCTTTCCTTCTTCTACCCGTACCAACTCGATCATGTTGGTCTCATGATGAGTTGGAAGTGGATTTTGGTTGATGTTGGGCTCTGTTGGAGTCTGGACCTCAATCCTGCGAGTGTCGATGAGCTCTTGGATGGCTGTCTTCAACCTCCAACACTTTTCCGTATCGTGTCCTGGACATCCTGAGCAGTAGGCACAATTTACTGAATGGTCCAAGTTCTTTGGAAGAGGATTTGGTAGCTTAGCTTCAACCGGATTTAGCAACCCTACTTGTTTCAACCGGTGGAACAGACTGGTGTAAGATTCCCCCAAGGGAGTGAAAGCCTTTGGCCTTGGCGCCCTGTCGCCCTTGAATGCCTGGTTCGGACGAAAACTCGCGCCCGAGGGGTTTCTGTAAGCTCTTGGGGGTGGGTAATTACTTTGCGGGCTTGGTGCACGCCACGGTGCATGGACGGGAGGTGCAAAATAGGACTGTGCGTGGTGGACAGTAAAATGGGGATCAGGTGCTGGATAGTAATGTTGCGGGTGGTTATATGGATTATGGAAGTAATTTTGGTGGTGAGGCTGGGGCGGGCTATATTGGGGTGCAGGGCCTCTGTTTCTGAACCATGTCCCGGACTCGACTGTCGCGACTTCCTCTTTCCTCTTCTTCCCAAGTACTCCTCCAGTGCCACTTTGGATAGCCTGAGTGGTGGCTTTCAATGCTGAGTAGCTCATGATCTTGTTGGCCTTCAAACCTTCCTCGATCATAGCCCCCATTTTTATCACCTCGGTGAATGATTTGCCCACGGACGTTACCAGATGTCCGAAATAGGTTGGCTCTAGTGTCTGCAAGAAGTAATCCACCATCTCGCTCTCTCTTATCGGCGGATCTACCCTGGCTGCCTGTTCCCTCCAGCGGAAACCAAATTCCCTGAAACTTTCAGCGGGTTTCTTCTCTAATTTTAGCAATGATAGGCGGTCGGGGATTATTTCAAGATTGTACTGGAACTGCCTGATAAAATCTTGAGCCAAGTCATCCCACGTAAACCATCTGCTCGGGTCCTGTCTAGTGTACCACTCCAGCGCAGATCCTCCCAGACTCTGACCGAAGTAAGCTATCAGAATCTCGTCCCGTCCTCCGGCTCCTCGCATTTTACTACAAAACCCTCGGAGGTGGGCTACGGGATCACCATGCCCCTCGTATAGGTCAAACTTGGGCATTTTGAACCCGGTCGGCAATTGGACGTCGGGGAACGGGCACAGATCCTTGTAAGCGACACTGACCTGATTACCCAAACCGTGCATGTTCCTGAAGGACTGCTCCAGGCTTTTAACTTTTCTGATAACTTCCTCATGTTCCGAACTTTGGAAGTACTTTTCCGGTTCTGCCGGATTATCCCAGTGAGGGGTATGTGATTGCGGTTCGGGAGCCCTAAAAGTAGGCTCTGGAGGATAGTAAGAGTTGTCATGGATCTGACCATGCGGTTCGCTGGCCGGCCTTTGCAGAGGAGCAGGTGGAGGTGCCACAAAAACAGGGGTGGCTGGAGGAGGATTTGGTTTGGCTGGTAGAATGTGGGTGGCATATGGGTTTTCCCCCTGAAAGTATGGATAGATCGGGGCGCTTGTCGAAGGATCGATGGGCGGATGTTCCGGAGCTGAGGCGAGAGTAGGGCGGTTTGGTGAAGACTGTTCCCTGGCCCAGGCCAGGTGCATCTCTGTTATCTGTTGTTTCAACCGGTCTACCTCTTCTTTCATGATTTGTAACTCTGATTTTTCTTCCTCGAGGCTCTTACCAGAACTAGACATGCTTATTGTAATCGGTCCTTTGGATCTAGTACGGTAATGATGGTTGGCCAGTATATTCTGTCAAACCAACTGCTAAACTTTTCTGGAAATGCAACAAACTTGTTAGTTTACCGAGTTTGACAGATATGTTATAGCACGTTGGATGCAATGCACCTAACCAAATAACCATTTCTACATGTACTCTTAACATGCGTCATTCCATCATTCCAGCCCTTTTTTTTCTTTTCTTTTATCCTTGAAAGCCTTATTGTTATTAACCTTTGCATTCTTTTCCTTTTAGTGGTGGTCGAATCTTATGTGGATTGCCTACGTATCACGACCCCGCGTGAATCAGACCGAGCGTAGTTCTGGTAACAAGATTGTGGCAAAATTCAGTAACTTTTATATCAAATAAAACCTTGCAGTTACAAAACACATCTTACAACAATCAGCAAAAATAAAAAAAATGCTTGACTCGGGAAAGTAAAGATAAAAATGCCAACTAGCTTGACCCAACATTTCAAAAATACATTTTTTAATCAAAAATCTAATGCTCTAAAATTCCTGGGGGCCCGCGAGGCATCATTCGGCCTTGCCGCGGGCCTTGGTGTGAGGTCCCTGTGCAGTCCCCTTAACTCTCCCATGATCCGATGAACATAACCCATAATTGAAGCGAAAAGGTCGGCGCGGGGCATTCGTTCACAGGCTAAGCACTTCATGGTGACATAATGCCCGATTTCTCCAATTCTGTCCTTGATCATGTCCCTTTCTCTGAGTAGTTGTTCTATCTGCTGGCTTTTCGCCCCCAATCTTCGAGCATTGTTGGTGACTTGGTCTAGGAGCCTATCCACTTGTCCTTGCAGTCGGGCCATCAAATTGTGGCAACGGTCGAGGTCCTCTCTGGCATCTCGGGCTTGCTTGAAAACCCGCTCCCGCTCCCTGAGGACAACATTTGCTTCCCTTAGACTAGTGATGATCCCAGTGTAATCTTCTTCCACCCGTTGTAGGTGAAGTGCATGTTGACGTGCCTCCTTTCTCCAGCTAGCACGGATCCTCGTTGTCTGGGCTTTCGACTCGTCCAATTCTCTTTGGATATCGGTGACTTGGCTTCTCAAACCCCTTATCAATTTTTCGTCGGCCCGACTCCTCGACTGTCTGTCAGCATCTCTTTTCATTTGCTGGATTTGAGCTCTCAAGAAGTCATTTTCTTGTGCCAACTTCTTTTGTCTCCTTCGTCGGTGGCGGCTTGCATGTTCTTCTCGAACTGAAGGTCCCGGACCTGCTGTTCTATCCTGCCAATCTTCGTCCTGTACCCCTCCTCCTTTGCTAGCCAATTCCATTGTTCCTGTGAATCTTCCGTGAACTGTTGGACATGGGCTCTTTTAGAACATTTCCGACGAATCTGAAATCTTTTCCCAAACCACACATTGTACTTTGGGTCCACCTCTCCCTTAGCTAGTTCCCGGACCATGGTTTTAGGCTCAAGGAATCTACATTCATGCCACAGCTTTCTAATCTTCTCTTCGGGGAATACGACTCCCGGGCTCAACTCAATGGCGTGCTTTCTCAGGTCTTGATCGGTAGGAATAACTTGAAACCTTCCTAGTTGATGTAATACACGATGAGGAACACATGGTTGGACACTGCGGATCCCCATCAGAAGAATATAACACTCCTCGGCTGCCATATATATTACTTCAGTATCGGGTAACCACCCAAACGCCCATTCAATCTGATCGGCTTCTATTGAGCTCAGTCGTGCAAGCCATGCCTCGACGCCTTCAGGGAATACAGCACCCCTCATCCGTTTTTCAAAACCCCTGATACAGTTTTTTCCGATCAACCCATGGTTCATGTATTGTGTCCGGTGATGGAGATGTTCCTGCATCCACAACTGGAGTAACATATTGCATCCTTGGAAGAAATTGCCCCCTTCTCGGCATACGGTCAAGGCTCGATAGATTTCGGACAAAACCAAAGGGACTACTGTGCTGGTAGCCTTTTTGATTGCAACATCGGCTATTCCTACAAGACTTATCTCTATTTTCTTATCTTCGCGTGGACAAATCACAATCCCCAAGAATGTCGTTATGAATGCTAGAATTCGTATGGCCTCCCACTTGGTTCTATTCCCTGCGTGAGTTAGTCCAAGGTTTGACTCTTCAAAGCCCCGAGGAGTGCCGTACCGTTGGTATAAGAATTGGAGATCGCAACATCCTTCCGGCAAATCATCATTTTTCACCTTCCGACTAATGCTTAGCAAATCCAGAAACCCATGTGGAGATACCGGTCTTGGTGAGAGCAGGTATTGCCCTCTTAATTTCCCATTTAGTCCTGCATAGCCCGCAATCTCCTCTAACGTGGGTGTCAGTTCGAAGTCAACAAAACGGAACACATTGCGAGTCGGATCCCAAAAAGATATCAGTGCCTCGATGATGTCTTTCCTTGGCTTGATATTCAACAGATTAACCAAACCTCCCAAAATTCTCTCCACTATCTTTTTGCTACTGTCTTCCAAATCGTTCCACCACATATGGAGCTGCTGAGGGACCTCGCTAAAGATTGAAAATGACTTATTCTGATTCGTGCTTATCCTGCACATTTATTAAGGTGATCTAAATAAGAAAAACAACTCCGTATTGCTAAATAATAAAAAAAATCCGTTTTCAATCACGGCCTTTCAACGTCTCGGGGATGAAGGTTTTTAAGGCTGTGGGGTAAATTGATCGAAATCAAAATTGACCCAAAGGTGGCCGTTCATATGCAATCAGCCTTCCGGCGTCCCTTTCGGGAACATTCGGCTATTTTTGAAAACAGCATCACCGACTTATTTAGTACAAAAAGTTAGTTTTGATATTTTGGCTATTTTTTCAAAAGGTGAAGTTGGACCTGATAGAGGTTGCCTACGTATCTCACTTCCAATGAGAATCAAACCCACGTAGTTCGGTTTTGATGAAACAAACTACATTATTTATTTATTCATAAAAAGACGATGGCTATTTTTTTTTTTTTTTAATTTCTAATTTTCCTTATCTAAAGCCGGTCAGCATGCAAGTCTATAACAGATAAATGCGTAAGACAAACAGGATGCAGCAGGATAGTCTTTTCATTTCAGGTCACCTGTCCTAGACGGACCCAACCCCTGTGTTGAGTCCCCTAAGCCAAATGTAACATGATGCAAATAAACGTTCCTACTAGGGATCCGGCATGAAGCTTTGTCGTTCTAAGTTCAAAAATCTGGGTTTATTTTTCTAGACTTGGCTTACCCGAGCGGACAGCTCGAGCCGAGGGGGAGGCAGCAACCCGGGAATACAGAAGCTTCACCGGTTTTGCAACTTATCCAAACCTCGTTCTAAAGTGGGAATTAGACACTATACAGAAAAGAAGTCACACGAAGTGCACCCTTCTTCATGATTTAGAAGACTCAGAGAGGAGATTGGTTCCGGCACAATTTTTATGTACAGTTCACAAAATATCAAAGCGGTAAAAACAATATTTAGCACATTAATACAAACATGCAATAAAAATCGGATAATAAATAAGCCAAATACAACAATTATTCCGAGCTTGAATTCTAAATTATATCCCCAGTGGAGTCGCCAGAGCTGTCACACCTCCTTTTTACCGCACCCGCGAGGGCGCAAGGGAGTTTTTCCAATTAAAGGACAATCGAGACGGCATCCATTTTATTAAATTCAGAGTCGCCACTTGGGAAAGTAATGGTGTCCCAAGTCACCGGTTTGATCCCGAATCGAGGAAAAGAATGACTCTATTTAACAGTCCGCGAACCAGAAATCCGGATAAGGAATTCTGTTAACCCGGGAGAAGGTATTAGGCATTCCCGAATTCCGTGGTTCTAGCACGGTCGCTCAACTGTCGTGTTCGGCTTATTTATCTGATTTTTTACAGTTATACACTTAGTTCCAATTAATATCCCTTTACCGCTTTTATTATCATTATGATTTACGAAAAAAGAAAGTTGCCTAAAAATATGTTTCGAATCACGTCACATGAAATGCACCCGGATCCTCGACACATTCTTATTCAAAATTTGGGGATTTGGATTTGGGTCGCATGAAATGCACACCCGTATTTAAGAAGGTAGGATTAAAATACGCGCCTAGAGCGATTACTTATTTACACTTTTGAGGAGGCCATGATATTAGCTAAGAAAACGACACATCTCGAAATCTAAGTATTTTATATGTACCTTTATGAGGGCCTTGCGATTTGTGTAACTATTGGGCGAGGCGCATCTCTAATTCAAATCTAAAGCGAACTACATCCTGTTGTATTTATTTAGGAGTTGATTCCAAATTATTTAAAACTTGTTACGAGCCACACTACATGAAATGCGCCTGTGGTTCCTGACATGCTTTATTTAATCTTGTTCAAAATTGGGATCGGGTCACATGAAATGCACCCCCGATTCCTTTAATCTAATTAGTCATCCAGTCGAGTAATAACTCGCTATTTCCTACAATGTGACAAAATCCTACTCAACTATAACCAATTCGAGCAAACATACGGTTAGTTAATTAAGTGAGTAGGTTTAAGTCTATGGTGGACAATTATATGGAAAGAACTTACTTCGAATTCAAATAATCCTCAAAGAGCCACTGTCGTATATTTTCGCAAGTTCAAGATATCATTATTCACGGGTGTTCAAATTACCTTAAATTTTCTACTTAAACAAATAGCTAATCTCACTTTTAACATAGGGCCTAGTATTAACAGATTTGAGGTTACGCACATGAATAGAGAATATTGAACAAAGATACGGCAGAATGATTCAGGTTTACATACATATCTAATGATAGTGTATCTTTGATCTAGATACATCTTTCATAGCCAAAATCAGCAATACAAACTTGATTAAAGAATAACAAAACATAACAAGTATAAGAACTGTGGACATCTATATGTATTCAGCAGACTTAAAAGGGAGCTTCAAGCTTCATTCTTTTCGAACCAAGACACTACAATGACAGAGATGTGTACCTGGAATGCGGAAGAATAAAGAAGAGTGAGCAGTGAACAAAGTGGCAACCAACAGTATTGGCAGTAACCAAACAGCAATCAAATACTCCCAGCAATCAGATTTCAAGAAGAAAAACCAATGACAGAGAGTTCGAATACTCCAAGGATAATCAACAGAGAATTCCCAATCAAACAAACCCCTACACCTCTGAAATGCCCCAAAAAACTTGTGCACCCAACTGATTGAATCCCAAGTGACTTCAAACAACAAACCACACCACCAAAATTCTGCCTATTGATTGAATCCGTGTATATAACAGAAAAAGAAACAGAGAAGTGCCAACTATCCTTCAGTTCTAGAGTCAACTGGAACTTCAACTCCTAGATAGCAACAGAAAAACAAACACCACAAACTAACAGAAGCAACAGCAACAAACAGTAGCCAAACACCAATGGAACAGTAACACAGTGTTGATATGTGTATGTATTTCTGCTTTTATCTGTATGTTTCTTTGAATACCAGATGGAATCCAACGAAAACTTCAAAGACAAACTTGTCAATTATCAAAAAAAGAAGAAAAAATCAGATCCTGGAAATCAGTCCCCTCCCCTGCAGTTCCTCCCCTATTCTCTTTTATATACAAAACTAAGAGCCAGGCCAGCCTGTTTACCCTGCACATGTGCACTGATTGTCCAGCTCTTAAGAGCACTTAACAGTGTAAAAAAAACTTCTTGCCCTAATATTCTCTGCCCAGCCCATCACTTAATGTCTAAATCTCATTTTTTAATCCTAAAGCATACTAGTAGCCTGTTTTTCTATTCAAAACCCCTTACCCTGCCAGATGGCTCCCATGTTACTTCTGTTTTCCAATTACACTGCACACACAGTGATAATCAGACACATTAACAGTCCCTCAAACATGCTGGCCATATTCATTTGAATTAACTCTAAACCATATGGTCCCAATTCAGCTATAACCAATTCGAATTCCTAATTCGAAACATTATAATTCAACTTCAATTCGACAGTAGTTCAAACATGGAATTGATTGGTATTAACACTAATGTCCTACTGTT
>JASVEL010012891.1:0-37892 GCA_032618575.1 Nicotiana noctiflora | reverse complement strand
CAGCAAATGTGCGATGCAAGTATTACACAAATACGTAACCCGCAACCGCCCCGCAAACACAATTAAATTTAAAAAATAATTCTTGAACCCGCCCCGCACCGCCCCGCACCGCATAAGCTGAAAACTGCACCGCCCCGCATAAGCTGAATACTGCCCCGCCCCGCACCCGCCCCACCCCCGTTTGCCATTCCTATACGCAACTGCATGTGCTATGTCAGCCCTCAAACATCAGTCGTGCCACGTTATTGGTAAAAGTTGATTTTGTCATGAGCCAAATTCAGGCCATTAGCTGTATATATCGTGCGAACCAGCTAAAATACTCACAACACAAAAGAGCAAAATCTTGACAAAAAGCAAACCACTCATAATAGAGTGCTCCGCGTAGAAAATAAGGAGGACAAATATAAGAACATAGACCAGGTACATTTATATAAACTTAATACTTTTGATCAAATATTATGATGGAGATTGCAGAGAAGAGACTGAATGTTATATAGTCTTGAAAATAACTTGAAGGAAATTATGTTTGAAGTCAAATTGGTAAGGTTGGATTATTTAAGGAAAACTGTATACTGATCAAATGTACTTTCCGATTAGGATTAGATCCTACAAAACAATTATAGTACATTTGACTCCGTGTCATTTTTCATATAATATAATGTCTTACATTTTATGCTAAGACATGACCATAAATCACCATGTAATATACTCTCCCAGGCGATTTTATTTTGCAAAAAGTGACAGCATGCATATAAATAAAATATGAAACCATAAATCAAAATCGAGTCTTTTTTAGTTTTTTTTTTTCATGTTAAGTTCAACTAAGTTTGTTTTTACATAAAATTAACAAATTCTATAGGTCTAAGATTTTTGAATAAATAAGAATGTGAAATAAATATACTTGTCTATTTTTTTAACGAAAAGCATTTATAACCATACAAATAGTATGATATGTTTTAACCATGGAATATTATCACATATTGAAAACCATATACTCCCTCGTTTCAATTTATGTGAACCCATTTGACTGGGCACGGAGTTTAAGAAAAGAGAGAAGACTTTTGATCTTGTGGTGTAAAATGAGGCACCTTTATTTTGTGTGGCTATAAATCATTGCATAAAGGTAAATTGTTTCCAAATAAGGAAAGGGGTCATTCTTTTTGGCACGGACTAAAAAGGAAATAGGTTCACATAAATTGAAACGGAGAGAGTATTTCAAACTATTTATTTCTTTATTAAACTTCGATAATGCTGCAGTTTAAATAGAAATTAATCAAAAAGCAGAGTTATTTACACAATATCATCCAAGAAATATACACTGGCCATAGAAGAAATGTTTATATATTAAGAACACTTCAAGTTGAATTATTATCGTGATCAGGATCATAATTAGGGTCCAAATTAAGATCAAAACCCTTATTTTCTTCAATGACTTTCCCTTTACAATCCTCATTATTATCACCCACAATTTCGTCGGAACACTTTTGCTCGATGTCTTGCATCATTTTCCGTCCACCACTGCCGCTAGGTCCGTCGACTTTACTCCTAAAGTATTTAACGGCAACATGTATTCTGTCACGACCCCAAAACCCTGTCGTGATAGCGCCTAGCACATTGCTAGGCCAGCCCGACCAATCATTCATAACACGGAGCTATCAGCTCTCACTTTACCCTTTTTAGGCATAAACAACAATAATATAATGAAATGACATCTAGCACATCGGGGATAGATATCCCAAAACCAGTAAAAACCTCCCAGCGAATTAGGAGTCATAAGTCATGAGCCTCTACCAGAACTTATAAGTTGTGATAGTGTATACAATTGTGCACAAGTGTCGGATAGACAGAACAAAAATAAAGATAAACTGGAGAGTCAGGTCCTGCGGCCGCTGGCAGCTACCTCGACTGTCCAAAGCAATCTCCAAGCAGCTATAGACTCAGGTCTGCTGCGATGTACCTAGATCTGCACACAAGGTGTAGGGAGTCGGGTGTGAGTACTTCCAACTCAGCGGTAATAAAAGTAAATAATGCCGAGGAAAAGAAAACCACACAAAGCACTATCTCATGCGACACAATACAGAACTATCTTTAAACTTCAATACACTATCATTTTATTCCCTTTCAGCATATGTGAGTAGATTATTTAGAAATCTCATTTTTAGCTTTCTTTCTTTCATGATAACATACCAATACCTGGGTACAACCTCAAGCAGTGCAAGTCTGCACTCAAATCAGGCCCTTGGGCTCAGCACTCCTTAACAATTTCCACCAGGGGATCTGGTCAATAAGGCAAATAACGTGTGTGTGCCAATAATGTATGAGTGCTATATGTTATGCCACGTAGTACAAATAAACCAATGTATGTATGCCAATGCAATGCATATGACGATGTGGCGTACAACCTGATCCATGCAAAGGCGCCCGCGCTCACTGTGGGGGTTCAGACTCCGGAGGGGCTCCTACAGCCCAAGCACAATATTAATATCACACCTGCTGCGGCGCGCAACCCGATCTGTATACCACTGCGGCGTGCGGTCCGATCCATGCATGTGTATGCATATGCTCACATAAAATGTCATTCCCTAACATATGGCCCTCGGCCCCAATCAGTCTAACAAATAATCAAGAAAACCCCTCAGGCAACAATATCATATTAACTCACATCTAGGAATGTCATTAAGATCTTGTTCAAGTTTTTCATAACTTTATAAAAATGCTAAGCAGCAAAATACCATTTGAAACCTTAAATTGAAATAGAAATATGCACAGTGTTATCAAGTCAGTGATACCAATCCCTGAAAGAATTCAAATAATCGGCACGAAACCCAAGCATGATAATTAGTCCAATTCATGATAATTAATATCTTTTATTAGGATGTGGATTCAAATTCAAGCAATTAGGTGTTATTATTCATTACGGGGGACGGACCAAGTCACAATCCCCAATGGTGCTCTACCCCACGCCCGTTATCCGGCGTGCAAGTCACCTCAATACAGCACTAGGATGTGCAAGTCCGGGGTTTACTAACCCTCAAGGCATCATTTACAAATATTACCTACCTCGAACCGGCAAAAACGCATGCCCACGATGGCTTTGCTCCTCAAACTAGCCTCTACGCGCATCCAGTCTATCCAAAATCATAATTAATACATCATAATATGCTAATGGGACATAACCCAATCGAAAGAACTCAAAAAATACTCAAAATCACGTAATTGGCAAAATCCGAGCCCGGGGCCCACGTCACGAAAAATTCTGAAATTAACAATTTCGGAATCCTCGTCTCACCACGAGTCCGTACATACCAAGAAATCCCAATTCAGACCACTTCAAATCCTAAATTAAGGTTTTTGCTCCAAGCCCTATTTCTTGATTTTTAGCCATAAATTCATGAATTCCATGGATGATTCTTGTATAAAACCATGTAATTAACTCATAAAACTTACCTCCAACGATTCCCAGTCGAAACCCCTTCAATCTCGTTCAAACGCTCTAAAAATGGTTGAAAATGGTGAAGAAATGACCAAACTCCCGGATATGCTGCCTTTTTTCGGAATCACTGTTCACGCGAGGTACTGTTCACATCACTGTTCATTGCAGCAGCTTTTTCTCTAAATTGTAGTACAACTATTTTTTACTAAAATGGCTCTAACTCCATCATACGAAGTCGAAATTAGACAATTCTTTTTCCTATGACTCCGTAATTTTAATACGGACCTAGTGGTTCAAACAAAACTGAATTTGGAGCTCATTTCCTCATTTCAATACAAATTTCGCTCGTTAAACAATTAACTCACATATCACGTCAAAAACCCAATCGCGACTTGATGAAATTAAACCAAAATTTTCAGATCAGTCATATAATTCATGATTTAAATTCTCGAAGTCTCGAAATAAAATTTGGATCTCTAGAACTAAAAATAGACCTTTGGATCATTACATTTATGCTCAAAATGGCAAAATCTTCCCAAAATGACCCGTTGGACATCCGAAACACACCCGAGACCCCCGAGACCTCAACCAAATATACATACATGATCTATTACCTTATTCCAACTTGCTCGAATCATAAAATCACTATCGTTAACATCAAAATCGTTCGTTTTCAGCAAATTCAAGCTTAAGTTTAACTATAACTATCAAAATTCTTATTCGATCAAAACCCCGACCAAATGACGTCCGAATGACATGAAATTTTGCAGATATATCCAAATTCACCTAACGGAGCTACTACAACTGTCGGAATTCCATTTCGACTCCCGTATCAAAATCTCACCTACCGTTCGGATTTCATCAAAATTCAACCTTAGCCAATTCATGCCTATTTCTACACCGGACCTCCAAATTCCATTCTGATCGCTCTCCTAAGCCACATATGACCTCCCGGAGCTGACCGAATCATCAAAATTCAATTCCGAGCTGTCTAACTCACAAGTCAACATCCGGTTGACTTTTCCCATCTATTCCTTCTCCTAAGAGACTATTTGTCTCTTTTCCAACCAAACTCAATCCGAATTGACTCAAACTCACCAAACATACATATTGAAACATGAACAAGCATATAACGGGGAAAACGGGGTGATAAATCGCATGATGACGGGCCGGGTCATCACATTCTCCCCAACTTAAGCAAACGCTCGTCCTCGAGCGGACCAAGGGGTTTACTAGAAGTAACCCAATAGTTGAATGACCTTACCAAGCATATATATTCGGGGCGATCCCATGTCATCCTATCTCACATAAGTACGGTAGACAATATAGCTGGAATTTCACAGTCCATCCGAACCATAGACCACATTGCACTTTCCGAAATCACATACCAATCTTAATCTCATGCCTATACTCAGGATACACACGATCCAACTGTAATAGCCCATACTCGCCACTCCGGGTGAGATCACATGATGTATCAAACAAGCCAATCACTCGAGACGATGGTCTCTAATCACAACAATTGGCCACAATAACCAAATACTAGCAGAAAAACCTTTCTCATTAGATAGAGTCTTATTCCAACACCTTCATATCCTGCCCACGGCAACCGAACACGCGATATATCGATCCCATCTCTTAGGTCAACCATCCATGAATCTATTTCCCTTTTAACTGATACCACAACATATTTCGGAGCCAAATCTCGATATTACCTTTCTAACCAACTGAAATCACATATGCTCGCACTCATTAATGACTCAAATGATCATTTCGGTTATAAGACACCACACTGGTGATATGACACCTCAACACTGGCCTAAGTCGCGATGAGTACAACACAGGATCCAATAAGAAACGTATGATCATACTCAAACAACTGACTCAAACAAAAGAGTCGTACTTCAATTCCTCCGTACCATCATAACATAGAACTGAGATCCCGTCTCACATCATAAGAATAGAGTACCTGACTCATTCTCGAAAGGTTATAACATCTCGTGGCCTTGCCATGACTCATGATTCTATCCAAACACTATTATTCATGGAGCACCTCAAGTCACCATGCTCAAAACGGTCAGCCACACACATATTTAGGTCTGAACTCAAGCAATCAATCACACCTGCGGTGATACGATTAATATACGCTATCAAATCCTGAAAGGACACAACCGACGTGCTATTCTCCGAGCGGTACCCAATACGGACTATTACTCAGAAGCTAGGAAGTATTGTATACAAGGTAACATATAGAAAACTATATTTTCCACATCACACTGTTGCGGCGTGCAACCCGTTCCAATAACATACCTGTGGCGGCGTGCCACCCGATCCAGATACCATACCTGTGGCGGCATGCCACCCGATCCTGATACCATATATGGGGCGGCATGCCACCCGATCCAGATACTATACCTGTGGCGGCGTGCCACCCGATCCACGCATAAATCTAGAAAAAGGGAATGCACTTCGAGTCAAGTTGCTCATTGCAACAAACATATATATAGCCTCAAACTAGGCCACATAAAATGCATCCGACAAAGTTCCTCAATACCGGAACTGAATCAATGGTAGATACCTCTACACTGACAGCCGCCACAAAGGCCCAACTGACAAAGCAATATTTACTAGCCGTCCGCTGGCCCTAGGGTACATATACATTGCTAGAGCATGATCTGATGCACTTTGCCACGCAGTTTGTGACATTTTTCTAACATAGTCCATATCACATTAGTCTAGACAACCTGAATTATGACAACCAGTCTGCAATCATATATAATTATTCAAATTCATCATATCAAGTAACGAAAGAGCCATTAGGGCTTCCAATTTCCAATAACTGCTAAACGGTGCTGATACACACGATATACCACCACTACGTAGGTGGATTACAAGAACTTCAAGTCTCCAACACATATATAGCACACAAATCGCTATTCCCGATTCCACACTCCACCGTACGAATACATAACGCACATCAAGCATCCACTCATACCACGAAAGTCATTCAAAAATTTTCCCTATGCCGTCAACAACTCAATCACTATAGTCGATTCAATAAGAGAATACCACCACACCACTAGATATTATCAGTTTACATCACTTTGTCCCTTTTGACCATATACCCTCCTATGCAAACTGTCAGCACGCAAGAGCTTTGTTGCATAATACCCGCAAGACTCATTACTTCGAGCACATACCAGGAATTAATCGTATCCTTATCATACTATTTCGATTCATTATCAAGCTGTTCCATTTACCCAATTCCTTTCTGATTCATCTTTAATTTAATATTCTCCTTTACTGAAGAATCACAATTCCTCAACTCAGGTTACCACACGAGATTCATACACAAGACCACAAGGTCTAAGGCTCACGGGCCGATGAATACTCTCTCAAATGTTTCCCAGAGTACCACTTCTACAATAATTTATTTTGATGAACTTCCCGCGATTTTTGAATTCGTTATCATTACCTTTCAATACGGATACATAGAATCCCATGATTCACATAATATAACACAAGTCTTGATCTTTTCTAGCGAAACCACCGCCTTTATCCACATACACAATTCTTAAGGCACCTGACTGTTACAAGCAAAATCTTGAACACTGCAAACCATTCTCGGGCGTCATTCACCCTTATTCAGCTGTAATTCAACTGTCCTATTGAACAGAACCACCCGTGTTTGGTTAGAATTCTGACACCGCAGAACATGATTACCTACAGGTACAATTAGCTATATTTCATTTCTATACACCGAACATTCATACCAACAGTAGTTCAAAGCATCCTAGTATTACTTCACATCTACGAAGCACCATAACCTTTGTCAGAATTTTCCCCAACATACTTAAAGATAGAACCAACATAGCACATAATAGTGGAATCAGTTAATCAATTGAAACCTCCCTAACTTAGCTAGAAGTCATATATCAAAGCACTTTTAACCACTCATAGCATTCTTATTCAAATGACGCCACAATGTTATAGTGAGATTGAACTCAAGTCATTTACTAGCTTCGGCGGAGACTCGAATCATTAGAAATTTTAACTCATCTACAATTCTTGCATTTAGTAACACAACAGTTAAGCCCACTCCTTAGGTGACAATTTTTTTTACTAAGTCCCAAAATTTTCAAAAATTTCGGCAGAGTTGCCTTTGTAATTGGGCCTATCCACCTGCCAGAGAACCACCAAAATCATCCTAACAACACGTCCACAAATTGATAAAGAATCATAATGTATATCAACAACATTAATCTCAATACCACCTGTATTATATTATCAAAATTGATATGTAGAAATGCGTTTCACCTATTTGAATCGTAACACATAGAAAATACATTTTAACCCTCCATTATCTGGGCTATTCCACCAAGTAAGAATATTTTCTTTCCTTAATATTTTTGTATACCTTCCACTGGCATACACATTACACAATACCAACATACTCATTACATAGCTATCTAGCCGCCATTCCCACAATTAGGGACAATACTGAACATATAAGTTCATAATACCAGCTCGCAAAATTAGCACCTCGGTGCTCAAGCCATAGGTAAAGATTCGGCCTCAAGTCCTCCAGACCGGCCCAACATAAAACTTACGGAGATTACATCTCGCCCCTTAATCAGGGAGTCATAAGCCATCAAGGCAATTATATTACCGAGTGCTCGAGTGCGCATATAGACGTGTGGAAGGAATTTCAAGATTATATCTCAAGCTGAATCAAGTACGCACGATAAGAATTCCAAGATTGTGAAGTGTTTCCTAAAAGGTTTGCAGCCTCCCAAGGATAAGCACATGCGTCCCCGTACTGATCCACGAGACTTAACCAACCAGCTCATGACTCATGAGGCCTAGTAACCTAGGCTTTGATACCAACTTGTCACGACCCCAAAACCCTATCGTGATGGCGCCCAGCACATTGCTAGGCCAGCCCGACCAACCATTTATAACACAAAGCTATCAGCTCTCACTTTACCCCTTTTAGGCAAAAACAACAATAATATAATGAAATGACATCTACCACATCGGGGATAGATATCCCAAAATCAGCATAAACCTCCCACCGAATCAGGAGTCATAAGTCATGAGCCTCTACCAAGATTTATAAGTTGTGATAGTGTATAAAACTGTGCACAAGTGTGGGATAGACAGAACAAAAATAAAGATAAACTAGAGAGTCAGGTCTTGTGGACGCTGGCAGCTACCTCGACTGTCCAAAGCAATCTCCAAGCAGCTATAGACTCAGATCTGCTGCGATGTACCTGGATCTGCACACAAGGTGCAGGGAGTCGGGTGTGATTACTTCCAACTTAGAGGTAATAAAAGTAAATAATGCTGAGGAAACGAAAACCACACAAAGCACTATCTCATGCTACACAATACAGAACTATCTTTAAACTTCAATACACTATCATTTTATTCCCTTTCAGCATATGTGAGTAGATTATTGAGAAATCTCATTTTTAGCTTTCTTTCTTTCATGATAACATACAAATACCTCGGTACAACCTCAAGCAGTGCATGTCTGCACTTAAATCATCCCTTAGGCTCAACACTCCTTAACAATTTCCACTACGGGATCTGGTCAATAAGGCAAATAATGCGTGTATGCCAATAATGTATGAGTGCTATATGTTATGCCACGTAGTACCAATAAACCAATGTATGTATGCCAATGCAATGCATATGACGCTGTGGCGTACAACCTGATCCATGCAAAGGCGCCGACGCTCATTGTGGGGGTTCAAACTCCGGAGGGGCTCCTACAACCCAAGCGCAATATCAATATCACATCTGCTGCGGCACGCAGCCCAATCCATATACCACTGTGGCGTGCAGTCCGATCCATGCATGTGTATGCATATGATCACATAAATTGTCATGCCCTAACATATGGCCCTCGGCCCCAATCAGTCTAACAAATAATCAAGAAAGCCCCTCGAGAAACAATATCATATTAGCTCACAACTAGAGATGTCATTAAGGCCTTGTTCAAGTTTTTCATAACTTTATAAAAATGCTGAGTAGCAAAATACCCTTTGAAACCTTAAATTGAGATAGAAATGTGCACAGTGTTATCAAGTCAGTGATACCAATCCCTGAAGGATTCAAATAATCGGCACGAAGCCCAAGCATGATAATTAATCCAATTCATGATAATTAATATCTTTTATTAGGATGTGGATTCAAATTCAAGCAATTAGGTGTTATTATTCATTACGGGGGATGGACCCAGTCACAATCCCCAATGGTGTTCTACCCCACACCCGTTATCCGGTGTGTAAGTCACCGCAATACAACACTAGGATGTGCAAGTACGGGGTTTACTAACCCTCAGGGCATCATTTACAAACATTACCCGCCTCGAACCGGCGAAAACTCATGCCCGCGACAGCTTTGCTCCTCAAACTAGCCTCCACGCGCATCCAATATATCCAAAATCATAAGTAATACATCATAATATGCTAATGGGACATAACCCAATCGAAAGAACTCGAATAATACTCAAAATCGCGTAATTGGCAAAATCCGAGCCCGGGGCCCACGTCACAAAAAATTCTGAAATTCACATTTTCGGAATCCTCGTCTCGCCACGAGTTCGTACATACCAAGAACTCCCAAGTCGGACCACAAATGGTATTTCCAATCCTAAATTTAAGGTTTTTGCTCCAAGCCCTATTTTCTTGATTTTTAGCCCTAAATTCATGAATTCCATGGATGATTGTTGTATAAAAACATGTAATTAAATCATAAAACTTACCTCCAACGATTCCCAGTCGAAACCCCTTCATTGCAGCAGCGTTTTCTCTAAATTGCAGCACATCCATTTGTTTTTTACTAAAATGGCTCTAACTCCGTCATACGAACTCGAAATTAGACGATTCTTTTTCCTATGACTCCGTAATTTTGATACGGATCTAGTGCTTCAAACAAAACTGAATTTGGAGCTCATTTGCTTATTTCAATACCAATTTCGCTCGTTAAAACATTAACTCATATATCGCGTCAAAAACCCAATCGCGACTTGATGAAATTAAACCAAAATTTCCAGATAAGTCCTATAATCCATGATTTCAATTTTCGAAGTCTCGAAATCAAATTTGGATTTCTAGAACTAAAAATAGACCTTTGGATCATTACATTTATGCTCAAAACGGCAAAATCTTCAAAAAATGACCCGTTGGACATACAAAACACACCCGAGAGCCCCGAGACCTCAACCAAATATACAGACATGATCTATTACCTTATTCCAACTTGCTCGAATCATAAAATCACTATCGTTAAAATCAAAATGTCATGACCCTAGTTCACCAATCGTGAACCTGTCATGACGGCACCCAATCTTCGCGACTAGGTAACCCTAACACAATGTGGAATATACAAATTCACGAACAAAAGATAAGAAAATAGCGGAACGATATAAAAAGGAATGTAATAAGTGCCGCTTGGCACATACACTTCGCCAAAACACACTAAATAGCACACTACCAAGATCCGGAATCCCACGGGCAACACAGACTAAAAGAAGAGTACAAATGTGGCTCTATACAACAAGAATGTCTAAACAATGAGAACAAGGGAAAATAACTGCTATCACTAATGAGAATATAAGGAGACCCTCCGGATCCGCGGACGTAGCAGATCATACCTCAAGTCTCCTGAAGTGCTGCTAAATCAACTGAGATGAGCCTGACCTGATGTACCTGGATCTGCACAACAAAAGTGTGCAGAAGAGTAGCATGAGTACACCACGGCGGTACTCAGTAAGTGCCAAGCCTAACCTCGATGGAGTAGTGACTAGGAATGTCAGGGCCCTACCGAGAGATAATAACATAATGATAATAACAATAATAGGCAGTTTAAATAAGATTGAGTCTGAAATAGCAACAATAAAGTAATTTCGATTAAACTGACAACAAGTATCCAACACAAAATAAACTCAATCAACAAGTCCAGAACCTATGGGAATCGAACCCACAGTCTGTATCTAAATTTCAACAACTCAGGATCTTCGGGAATTTAACCCGCAGTCCCTACAGCAGTACCTCTGGGTCTCCGGGAATCGAACCCACAGCACTAGAAACTCCGGGAATTTAACATGCAGTCCATACCTTAATATCTCAGGTCCTCCGGGAATCGAACACGCAGTCCGTATCTCAATATATATTAATAAACTTCGGGTCTCCGGGAATCAAACCCGCATCCCTTTCTATCTCCGAGAATTGAACCCGCAGTTCATAACACTACAACTCTGGGTCTCCGGGAATCGAACCCGCAACCCTTAAATCTCCGGGAATTGAACCCGCAGTCCACCAGCACAAACAATAAAAAGGGAAGCACAGAGAAATATGATATACAAAACTACAATTCACCAAAGCCAGTATCAACAAATACCAAGAAGTTCAAGTAAGGCAAGTTAGGCACTTAGACAGATAAATCCTATCTAACCATGCTTTTCTAATGAATATCAGGTAAATATCACAGTTTAATCAACGAAGAATAAAAATATCACAAATTGAACAATTCAAGTAAGGTGGGTTCCAACAATCTGTGCATGTACACGCCCGTTACCTCGCGTACAAGGCATTTAAATTAACACATATTATCCTAGGTGAGAAAATTCCCCCACACGAGGTTAGACAAGCCACTTACCTCGACTCCGGTACGAAACCATTTAGAAACAACTCTCTTGCCATGAATATCGGCCTCCACAGGTGTAGTATCTGATCAAAATCAATAGAAATACATCAAAATAGGCCAATTGGGCATTACCCAATCGAAACAATTCGAAATACACCAAAAACCACAAGTTGCCAAAATCCGACTTTTGGTACGCTTCTCGAAAAATTGCGAAAGTTATATATTCGGGTTTATTATCTCAACACGAGTCCGTACATACCAAGAATTTCTAATTCTGATATCGTTTGGTCCTTCAAATCATCATTTTACATTTTGGGAGATTTTACCAATTTTCTTCCCAAATTCCATCCCAAATCACAAATTAAATGATGGATTCAATGATATATTCATTTAATCTAGCCAAATATGAGTTAGAATTACTTAGCCCAATGAATTTCTTGAAAAACCTTCGAACAATCGCCAAAATCCGAGCTCTATAGGTCAAAATATCAAATAAAATCCAAAACCTCGGATTTATAGAAGTACCCCTCAGATTTCGACAGTGCTGACCGCACAAAAATGACCGTGGTCCGCGCCCAGGAAGTGATGACCGCACAAAAATGGTCGCGGCCGTGCAACAATTTAACTGCACTAACAGGCTTCACTATTTTGGCAATAACATTCACTACAGATTTCCAAATGCCTATTATAATATGTTTCTGAAAACAAGATTCAAAGCTCGACAACTTTAGTTTTTGAATCACCTCAAAATTCCATGTAGATAAAAAGATATGAGCTTCCGAAGTAGAACCAGAAGCCTGTAGATCTTCCGTGTGCGGCCGCGCGCCCAGCGCGAAAAACAGCGCGGTCCGCGCCTCCACTGCTGCCACCTCCATTTTTCTAAGTTCCGGGGTGTCCGTACTTGATCAAAACTTATTCAAAACACACCCGTGGCCCCGGGACATCAACCAAAAGCACAGATTCGTTCTAATACTTTATTCAAACTTGTTCCAATCACAAAACACCTCGACTAATACTAAAATCATGGAATTACATCAAATTCAAGCCTATGTTCCTTTAAAACTTTCAAAATACACCTTCGGTCAAAAACCCAACCAAAACATGTTTGAATGACTTGAAATTTTGCATGCATATCCCAAATCATCTAACAAAGCTACAGCAACTTCCGGTATTCCGTTCTGACTTTTGGATCAAAATTTCATCTATCAACCGGAATTGGCCAAAATACTAACTTTCAGCATTTATAGCCTAAATGAGCTACGGGCTTCCAAAATACATTCCGAACACGCTTTTAACCCCGAAATCACCTAACGGAGCTAACGAAACCATCAGATTTCCATTCCTAAGCCGTCTTAACACTATTTCGAAAACGGACCATTATTCAACTACAAAGCTCTCATTAGAGACTAAGTGTACCAAAACACTCCAGATTCTGGAACCGAACCGCTCGGCAAACCACAATAGCAGAAATAACTTAGGGAAATAGTTAAATTGGGGATCAGTGCGTAAATTTTAAAAACGACCAGCCGGGTCGTTACATCTTCCCACACTTAAAAGATTCATTCGTCCTCGAACGAGCATAGAGAACATACCTGGAGTGGTGAAGAGATGGGGGTACTAGTTGCGCATATCCTGCTCGGTCTCCCAAGTCGCCTCCTCGGCCGGCTGACCCCGCCACCGAACCTTTACTGAAGCGATGTTCTTTGACCTTGGCTTCCTGACTTGCCTGTCCAGGCTGGCCACTAGCTCCTCAATATAAGGCAGATCCTCGTCTTGCTGAACAGAAGTGAAACCCAACACGTGCGACGGGTTACCATGGTATCTTCGGAGCATAGATACACGAAATACGGGATGGACCCCGGCTAGGCTAGGGGTAAGGCCAGCTCATAAGCAACCTCTCCAACTCAGTTGAGCACATTAGCCTGATATAATACCTTTTGTTCAAACAAATAAGTCTTAGAGCCTAATTCCAACATCCGGAATTCTGTGTCAGGCCTGTTTTTATCAAGAGATCACTCAATTATTCCTCACACGCCATCCTCAAACATGACAGCATAACTTTGCTGGATTCTTACCTTGCAACACAAAATCCACAGGACCACGATAATATTTTATGACCAAGTTAGCCAAAAATTCAATGAATTAGATGCTCTCATTGCACCTCATGATCTACATAAGTCTTGTTCAAACTTTTACAATATTGGAACGACGGAGGAGATGTGCCAATATTCATAGCCAACTACTGAATCAACAATTCATTGGATCTATACTCCTGACAAGATCCCTTACCTTGTCCTAACCTAGAGAATGATCTTTTTCTCTATAATATACTTCATATAATCAGTTTGCACTGACCCCAAATCCAATAACCTCATCTCACCCAGTACGAGCTGCTCAGGCAAATAGCCACCTTAGACATAATCAAAAGTTCTGCAAGATGACACAATGTGCCAGTACACTACTAATTCGTACGTGATACAAAAGGACGGTGAACACTAGAGAGAACTATTGAAGTCTCACACTAACATGGACTTCCTCAGAAAAATAGGAAACAAAACACATAATAGCAAATATGGACACTAAAATAAACATCACACTATTGCGGCGTGCAACCCGATCCCAATAATATACCCATGGCGGCGTGCCACCCGATCCAAACAATATACCCATGGCGGAGTGCCACCCGATCCAAACAATATACCCATGGCAGCGTGCCACCCGATCCATATATAGAACTCCCACAAGGAGATATACGTCGTGCTGAATAGCTTATCACATCAAAATACTGAATATCGGTCATGAGCACACTAAGGTGCATAATATCGTTCACAAAGAAATATATAGCGTTATAGGCTACAAACTCAAGCACAACTGAGGAATCTCAACACATAAGGAATTTACCAAGCCGTCTAACTACTAGTACGGCGTAATATATCTTTACATGAATTAACTAACCACGAAATAAGACCGCGACTATCCCTTCATAAGGAGCGCATTGTTTAGATTAACATAACTGGCCTGACGTAAGGCTCACTTCCACATTTTAATCTGTCCACCGATCGTAGGTCTATCCTGATCGTGCCAAGCTAAGCCAATAATATTTCACAGGTCTATAACCCAACACGCAGTGTGCCCTTCAGGCATAAATTCTCAAATGGATGATATTACAAAGATCCTCATACTTGGTTTAAATTTCTAATTAATCAAGTGACTACATGTCACACCAACACAATATTCTTGTGGGACAAGCTCCCACCATCTTCCGAATAATTAACGGGCCTACACATTCAAACCACCGGCTACACTAACGCTGAAAAACGATCAGGAGTCCCTAACCGGGATGCAAAGCCTTTTTCATAGAACACCGATCTCAAGTGATACTAACGTTAATACCCATCTTACTCAAAACACTGTAACTCCTTTCCTGCTCATCCGAGCTCTTTATATCACATTCATTGACCAAAGTATGACCTTTGTCCTTACTTCAAATTCCATACCACTTACTGCACCTCACGTGCCGATATACGGTAACCACGATTTCTATCACAACTCTAGAACTGACAATATGATAATACTTCATCATATAAGACTTCCCATTTAACTCACTTCAGGAGAACTATAGCAACACACAGGCGAGTTGTCATAACCGTTGAATATGCCAATCTCTAAGCAGTGGTCGAAGCCACCATAACCCTTTCCGAGGTCCGCCTACTCATAACAGGCCCTAACAAAATAATACTTAAGAATGCCATCAATCATTGCGGCCGAAAAGCCTCAAATGCACCGCCACAATCACATGCATAACTCGATCACGCTGCGTGAACCGATCACTGACACCGATATGCCAACTCGACTATGGCTAATCAATATACTTCCTTCCAGTTCATCCTTGACTGCCTTAGAAATGTTAATATCTCCCTTCAATACATAACTTATTCCAACCACACACAACCCGAGTGACCTTAAATCATGAGACCATGCAGTATAAAAAACGACGCCTATTTCATGTCTCTCAAATGCTACACCACAAGTCAAAAACATCATAGAACATTTTGTGCCTTTCTTCATAAGTTGCTTCAAAAGCATGACTCTCAACTGTACCTATAGACTCAAAATCATCGGGCACCACACTTTAACTCTTGAATTTGCCAGGTCAGCTATTGAGAGTCATCCGGCCCCGACTTGTCCCAGTATGCGACCAACTCTACTGAATTTGTTTTATAGCATATGAATACCCTCTCGATAAAGCACCCAGCAGGATCACTTCCCCCAAAGACTGCACCTATACGAGGCATAAATCATGAATCTTCCCTCAAGTTTGAACATGAGCCAGTATGGCTAGCCATAACATGCATTCAAAAATACATATACTCAAATTACCACTCATGGTCCTTTCCCGTGGCTGCAATAACCCATTAATACGCTAGTATCCAGAATTCACGCAGGTAATTGACCATGAGACCGAATCGCAAGTGGTGAGACTCTCCCACTCAGCCTAAAGCCAATATTACATGACTCTCGGACACATTAGAACCATTATCTCAAATCATTTACTCTTATTCAACTGCAATTCACTTGATCCAACGAACATAACCACCTCTGCTCTATTAGCACTCTAACACCATAGGGTATGACCTCATTCCAATACAACTAAATATCTTCCCGCTCAATGCACCGAGCATTCTTTACCACCGTCAGCTTAAGACCTACTGTGATTCTCACACATCTATGAAGCATCATGTAGCCTTTGTCGAAGTTTTCCCTGCTAATAATGAAATGTAGAATTACTATGGACATAGGAACATCAAAAGTCCCAACGTCATACACTACAAATCTCGACTCTTACTCATCAACAAGTTTCAAAGAACTTTTGAATAGCACTTAAATGCATTGCAGACCAAATCTGATATGACACATGACCCATAATTTGGTCGTTGATAGTGAAATTCTTTCACTGGGCACGAAGCCATAAGATACGTCCTGCTAATCCATGATACTAACCTTTATCATTTGTACGTCATCAACATAAGATAGCCCAAGACATTTGTTTGGTACATGTCCTTCTTAATACTGTTAAACTCATTTCCCCCAGTATCTCTACTGGTTGAATCCTTCGCTAAATAGATATCTCATATGAACCACAAAGTCTTTATTACCACCAAATATCTTTAGATCTACATCCACCTTGTGATTCTACCATTACTGTGACGGTTAGGCAGTTAAGTAAACCTTCTCAAGACCGTACTTATCAACCGAATGTCAGAACCTAGTGCACCCCATGTGCACAATTGAAGATCTCTCAATTCTCTTGCATTATCGATATGGATGACACGCGGTAACAATGGTTGAGTAAATTCTTGACTCCCTTGTAATTCCTCCGCAACGTCACCAACCATCGGCGCATACTTGATACCGAGTGCACAATTTCAATACGTGAGTGGATGCAAAAGAACATATGATATAGGCTCCAGCCGAATAAATGGCGCACGATAAGGAATTCAAAGAATTGAAGAGTTTCCTAAATAGTTACATAGCCCCTCGTAGATAAATACAGATGTCTCCGTATCGATCAACGAGAATCTATGTAACCGGTCTGTGTCCCGTGACTCCTACGAACCTAGAGCTCTGATACTAACTTGTCACGACCCTAGTTCACCAATCGTGAACTTGTCATGACGGCACCCAGTCTTCGCGACTAGGTAAGCCTAACACGATGCGGAATATACAAATTCATGAACAAAAGATAAGAAAATAGCGGAATGATATAAAAAGGAATGTAATAAGTACCGCTTGGCACATACACTTCGCCAAAACACACTAAATAGCACACTACCAAGACCCGGAATCCCACGGGCAACACAGACTAAAAGAAGAGTACAACTGTGGCTCTATACATCAAGAATGTCTAAACAACGAGAACAAGGGAAAATAACTGCTATCACTAATGAGAATAGAAGGAGACCCTCCGGATCCGCGGACATAGCAAATCATACCTCAAGTCTCCTAAAGTGCTGCTAAATCACCTAAGATGAGCCTGACCTGATGTACCTAGATCTGCACAACAAAAGTGTGCAGAAGAGTAGCATGAGTACACCATGGCGGTACTCAGTAAGTGCCAAGCCTAACCTCGATGGAGTAGTGACGAGGAAGGTCAAGGCCCTACCGAGAGATAATAACATAATGATAATAACAATAATAGGCAGTTTAAATAAGATTGAGTCTGAAATAGCAACAATAAAGTAATTTCGATTAAACTGACAGCAAGTATCCAACACAAAATAAACTTAATCAACAAGTCCAGAACCTATGGGAATCGAACCCACAGTCCCTCTCTATATGTCAACAACTCAGGATCTCCGGGAATTTAACCCGCAGTCCCTACAGCAGTACCTTTGGGTCTCCGAGAATCGAACCTGTAGCCCTAGAAACTCCGGGAATTTAACCCGGAGTCCGTACCTCAATATCTCAGGACCTTCGGGAATCGAACCCGCAGTCCGTATCTCAATATATATTAATAAACTTTGGGTCTCTAGGAATCGAACCCGCAACCGTTGGATCGCCAGGAGTTAAACGTGCAGTCCACAACACTACAACTCTGGGTCTCCAGAAATCGAACTCGCAGCCCTTAGATCTCCGGGAATTGAACCCGCAGTCCACCAACACAAACAATAAAAGGGAAGCACAGACAAATATGATATACAAAACTACAATTCACCAAAGCCAGTATTAACAAATACCAAGAAGTTCAAGTAAGGCAAGTTAGGAACTTAGACAGATAAATCCTATCTAACCATGCTTTTCTAACGAATATCAGGTAAATATCACGGTTTAATCAGCTAAGAACAGAAATATCACGAATTGAACAATTCAAGTAAGGTGGGTTCCAACAATCTGCGCATGTACACGCCCGTCACCTCGCGTACAAGGCATTTAAATGAACACATAATATCCTAGGGGAGAAAGTTCCTCCACACGAGGTTAGACAAGCCACTTACCTCGACTCCATTACGAAATCGCTAAGAGACAACTCTCTTTCCACGAATATCGGCCACCACAGGTGTAGTATCTGATCAAAATCAATAGAAATACATCAAAATAGGCCAATTGGGCATTACCCAAGAAATACACCAAAAACCACAAGTTGTCAAAATCCGACTTTCGGTACACTTCTCAGAAAATTATGAAAGTTATATATTCGGGTTCATTATCTCAACACGAGTCCGTACATACCAAGAACTTCCAATTCTGATATCGTTTGGTCCTTCAAATCATCATTTTATATTTTGGGAGATTTTACCAATTTTTCCCCAAATTCCATCCCAAATCACAAATTAAATGATGGATTCAATGATATATTCATGTAATCTAACAAATCTGAGTTAGAATTACTTACCCCAACGAATTTCTCGAAAAACCTTCGAAAAATCGCCAAATTCCGAGCTCTGTAGGTCAAAATATAAAATAAAATCCAAAACCTCGGATTTATAGAAGTACCCCTCAGATTCCGACAGTGCTGACCGCACAAAAATGACCGTGGTCCGCGCCCAGGGAGTGAAGACCGCACAAAAATGGTCGCGGCCGCGCAACAATTTGACTGCACTGACAGGCTTCACTATTTTGGCAATAACTTTCGCTACAGATTTCCAAATGCCTATTATAATATATTTCTACAAACAATATTCAAAGCTCGACAACTTTAGTTTTTGAATCACCTCAAAATTCTGTGTAGATAAAAAGATATGAGCTTCCGAAGTAGAACCAGCAGCCTGTAGATCTTCCGTGTGCGGCCGTGCGCCTAGCGCGAAAAACAGCATGGACCGCGCGCCCAGCGTGAAAAACAGCGCGGTCCGCGCCTCCACTGCTGCCACCTCCATTTTTCTAATTTCCGGGGTGTCCGTACTTGATCAAAACTCATTAAAAACACACCCGAGGCCCCCGGGACATCGACCGATACTAAAATCATGGAATTACATCAAATTCAAGCCTATGTTCCTTTAAAACTTCCAAAATACACCTTCGGTCAAAAACCCAACCAAAACATGTCCGAATGACTTGAAATTTTGCACGCATATCCCAAATAATCTAAGAAAGCTACAACAACTTCCAGAATTCCATTCTGACCTTTGGATCAAAATTTCATCTATTAACCGGAATTGGCCAAAATACTAACGTTCGGCATTTATAGCCTAAATGAGCTACGGACTTCCAAAATACATTCCAAAAACACTTTTAACCCCGAAATCACCTAACGGAGCTAACAAAACCACCGGATTTCCATTTCTAGGTCGTCTTAACACTGTTCCAAAAACGGACCATTATTCAACTACAAAGCTCTCATTTAGGGACTAAGTGTCCCAAAACACTCCAGATTCTGGAACTGAACCGCCCGGCAAACCACAATAATAGAAATGATCTTAGGGAAATAGTTAAATTGGGGATTGGGTGTAAATTTTAAAAACAACCGGCCGGGTCGTTACATCAAATCATCCATTTCAGCAAATTCAACCTTAAGTTTAACTATAACTTTCAAAATTCTTATTCGATCAAAAACCCAACCAAACGACGTCCGAATGACCTGAAATTTTGCACACATATCCAAATTCACCTAACGAAGCTAGTGCAAATGTCGGAATTCCATTATGACTCCCGGATCAAAATCTCACCTACCGTTCGGATTTCGCCAAAATTCAACCTTAGCCAATTCAAGCCTATTTCTACACCGGACCTTCAAATTCCATTCTGATCGCTCTCCTAAGCCACAAATGACCTCTCGGAGATGACCGAATCATCAAAATTTGATTCCGAGCTCTCTAACTCACATGTCAACGACTTTTCCCATCTATTCCATATTCTAAGAGACTATTTGTCTCAATTCCAACCAAACTCAATCCGAATGGACTCAAACTCACCAAACATACATATTGGGACATCAACAAGCATATAACAGGGAAAACTGGGTGATAACTCGCATGATGACGGGCCAGGTCATCACATATTCTCTGTAATATGGCAAAGAATTCTTCCACTTCCTCTTCAGCTACCTTTTCTGATATTGACTCGGTTTTCATCTCCTCATTTGGCTTCTTCTCTACAGTTTCTGAAATGTTAACGTCGTTACTTTCTTGTTGGCTTTTTTCTCCTCCGTCTTCCATTGACGTATTATGTCGAAGACTGACTATACATAAACGAAAGAGAAAACTTTATAAGCTTAAGTATCGGACCCCGAGAAGATAAGTAGTGACAGACGAATTCTTTTAGTGATGTAATGATATGACAAAAATTATTCTATTGAAGACATGTTTGAATTTGGTGAAGGATAGTGAAGTGATTTTTATGTTTTTATTTTTGTGTTAAGTAGGGTTGTGGATCGATCTGATCGGATTGGATTTAGCATATTTCAGATTGTAAATTCAAATTTCGTATTATAAATCGGTATTACGAATTTTATAAAACAAAATTCGAATCCTTGGATTGGATCGAAATTTAAAGTTCGGATCTGATAAATATTTTGGATTTTGGAATTTGATTGTATGCCTCATTAAGGCTACCAACAATCTAATCGGCTACAACACTTTTTAAGGCTATTATTTACCATTCTATTTTATTGATAGTGAACAAATATATATATTTCATAGCAATCGACAAAAATAAAAGTTTCATAGCAAAATAAAATAAGCTGAAATGCCGAACAAATGTCTAGTAAAAGAGAAGCGTCGTTATCTGTTTATGGGTAGGAAAGACTTGGAATGAGAGAAGATGAGCTTAAAGTTACTTAACATTTATATCTTCTTTGCGTCTTTGATTCAATAGCAATTTGGTCTGATTTGGGACAACAAGTTGTCTTTCGGTGCAGGTGACACAGAGGGGATCACTGGACGAATAATGTACTTAGTGGGAGGAAAAACAATTTGAACAAGAAGAAATTCTTGTGCGTGGTCGTGCACGATTGACCCCCAACGTGCACTGAGCGCGCAAGCGTTACCGAAGTCTGCCTAAGATGTGCGGCCACGAACGCGGTCAAACTCCTAGGTGCACGACCGCACATGTCTGTCTCCGGGAATTCGACTCAGGTATAATTTTGTAATTCTTGATGCACCCATTTGACCTATATGAAGCCTAGCGTCTCAAAACAAAGTGTTTAGAATTTTGGAGCAACTTTTGGATAGAAAAAAAATAAGAAACAACGGAGACTCTGAATATTTTATCCAATTCATTCAATACGCAAGTTTGTTTGATTTTGAAAATTATAAAGTGACTTGCTTTCCTAATGCTCTTGTGATGAACAATACCACTATGGTGTAATATTTCTTAGGGTTATAAGAAACTAGAGTTCTGGACAAAGATGCCATTTTATATCAGAAAATGAGGATGGTTTTCTCTTAGGAAAAAAGTTAATTAAAGAAAGCTTGAAGACAAAATACGAGTTGAGTAAAGAGAGTTTGAGGAAGTTCGATGAATTATGAAGTGTAAACGAAGAAGTTTGATGCATATAACTGTTTAACAGAAATATGGAACTTCAATTAAAATCACATGATAATAGAAAAATTGGGTTACTGATAAATAAGAGACCGAAAAATGTAGTAGGTTTTCAATAATCAAAATGAACAGTAAAGAAAAATTGTATTTCAGTAGGCTTTCAACAGTTGATCGTGTCTACAATTGGTATAACTTCTTCCTTTTATAGCTGACTCTAGTAGAACAATGAAACCTAGGTTTTAATGACATAATTATGAGTAATAAATGACATTAAATAGGTCGTTACACAATCATTCTTATGAAATACTAATTCTTCAACGTATCAGGTATTTAATGATTGAATTTGGACTTCTTTCTGCCTCCAGATCCATGCTTTAAATGCTTTTTGACCCGTTGGCTTTAAATATCTTAAACAGATACGAAACTCGTATCTATTTGTTCTTGGTATCATTTGTCTTTAGAATTATGTTCCAACCCACTCTAAACGGATACGAGACTCGTAGTGGAATACGTCCCGTGTCTAATTTATCTCCTTGTATCCTTTATTTATCCTCTTTCAGAATGGCAACCTTTTTCTTTCCGTCCCAAATAGAACAATTGAATAGGGACTTAGATATGACCAATGTGCTTGCAAGCTTAGGGTTAGCAGGTTGTTGGCTGGGAGAGCTGGTAAAAGAATGAAACCTTCAAGAGACCATGGTTAACAAGGCAGCTGAGGAAGAACAATCTCCCCCGGCAATTTTTGACCTTTCCACGTGTCTTGCCACGCCAGAAAAAAACTTTTTTCCAATACAAATAGTCCCCCCACTTTCCATTTATTTATCATTTAAATAGTTGGGAATTAGATTCTCATTAAAAAGGAATTTTTATCAGAATAAATTCTATGTCAGTGTTGACACTTCAATTGACCCTTCCATTTAATGCATCACATATGTGTCACTTATTCGCTAGTTCTGCGGTTCTGCAGCCTTTTTCTTCCATGCTCACAAAGTGATGGTTACCTTTATTATAGGCATTTCATCATTACCTTTCCTAGTTCACCAGTTTCTTTCCATATACTCCTTCGATTTCTTCTTCTTTAGTTATCCTTTTCACCAAGTGACTCCTCACTTCTTCCTTCTGTTTTTCTTCTGTAACAACTTGTTAAACGATGGCATCTTCACATTCTAACCCTAGAAAAGTTCCAATTCTCGACCAATTTCCCAATGCTCATGCAAGACATAGAAGAGGCAGAGCAAATATCCCTCGTGGTAGAAGATCGACACGGGGTGGCATATCTGGTTCTACCATCCCTTCTATTTTTGGTACTTCTTCTAAAGGATTTTCATCTACCAAATCTTCTTCTAAAGGAAAAGAACCTGTTGAACCCCTTCAGGAACCGACAGTAGAATAAATTGTACCGTCAGATCTATCTTTTGAGCATGACAAAGAATGTCTTTGTGAGAAAATGCTTAAATTGGAAAAATTTGACAAATACCCCTCTTTAATTACCAAGCCGTTGATCCCCATCGTCCGAAAAGATTGTTGCTGGAAAGATAGTACTCCCATAGTTATTCTCAACCCTAACCAGAGAATTTCTTCTTATAGGCGCAGTTTTTTCTTGTGTTTATACTTACCCTTTCACTCTTGGTTTTACCCCTGCTATTGACCCAGTCATTCTCGATTTTTGCCATTTCTTTAAAATCTTCTTAGCTCAAATTGGTCCCCTGGTGAAGAGAGCAGTGGCATGCTTAAGGTTCTTATCGACCAGAGCGGATGTAGATTTTAGTTTTCCTCATCTGATTCACCTCTACCATCCCAATCTCTTTCTTAATGGAGTTTTTTCATTGTGTACTAGAGGTAAAAGGGTTTTGATAAACCCTGAGGATATCAATGATCATGGTTGGTACACACGGTTCGTAAGTGTTCCCACCATTGATTTGGTGGGTGGGTCAAACATGCCTTTTCCGGAGAAGTGGAACATGGCACGTAAGTATTTTATTTCTTACCATGTCTATTTTTGATATTTTGATCTTTTATCTTTAAAGCATTTTTGTTCTGCTTTTTAATAGCTACCATGAGACATGTTGAACTCGTCCCTGGCTTCCGTTCTTGGGTAGATGCTATTCTGAAGACCACACCTATGGAAGCACATACTTGGAAATCAATTTCTATTAAGCACAGCTGGTGAGTTAAAACTCATAGTATACATTTAGTATTATTTTTGTATTGAGTAGATTTTTTCTTTTTGTATATTTAAGCTTATATCCTTCTTTTTATCAGGATTCGCCAATCGAGGGGTGTTAGCTGATGTAGCTACTGCCCTTAGAACTTCTTCTAATGCTCCATTAGCTCTAGGGAGGACACGGGATATTCTAATAAAGAGAAAATCAATGGAAGAAGATTCTGATGTTGAAGAAGATGATGATACCTCTTTGGCAGCTCGTCCTAGGTCTAGGAGGAGTGTGATAGTTTCTGAGGATGATGCTGAAGCTTCTCCTGCTCGTATCTCCAAGCCTGTTACTATCATATCTGATGAAGAAACTATTCCAAATGATATTCCTAAGTCCACTCAACGCCTTTTCATTGAATGCTTTGAGGGTGGTAATTTTGGTAAGGTTTTGGAGGAAACCCCTCTTTCAACTTTCATTTATGTTCCTCATGTTCCTCCTATCACTTCATGTGTTACTCCGGCTACCATTTCCATTCCTATTTGCTTACCAACCTCTACCCCCGAACCTGTTTCAACCTTTATAAATACTGTTGTTTTCACCTCCTCTACCGTACCTCCTTCTGTAGTTCCCTCTTCTTTTATTATTCATGTGGAAGAAAGCTCCAGCAATAGAAGCATGGCTATGAGGAGTGTTACACTTGAAGTTCCGGCTAACAAAAGTCTTTTGAGGAAATTAGGTGGGGCAGATGTTTGGCTCGAACCCTCAATCGGGGAAATAGAGAAGAGAAAAATGGATAGTCACAACTATTTGACTTTAATGAATGACATAGTTCATAGTACTTTGAAGGTATTTTTCTTTCCACCCCCTTTTTAGAAAGAAATTTTCCTTTCAATTTCTACTTATGTTTATCCCCCTTTTTATTTTTTTACAGGCTAATCTTATAGGCACGGAACTTATGGGAAGAATTTCTCTTTTGGAAAGGAAAGCTCGTGAAGCTGACCGAGCTATTCATGAAGCTGAAAAGAAAGCTAGGGAAGCCGATATTAAAGCAAACAGTTGGCAAGAGCAACTGAAGGATGCTCAGAAAAAGATTAAGGATTTACAAGAGAACAATCATAACTTGGAACAACAAAAACAAACTTTATCTTCTGAATTAGATGGGGTCAAGGCTTCATTCAGCAAGGTGGAGAAGGAAAAGAGCGGAAGGAATGTACTTTTTCCGAGCAATTATCTAAGTCAAGTGGGGAGATTAGAGAACTTAAAGTTCTGTTGAGGAAGAAAAAAGAATACGCGGGAGAGTTAGTACATAACTTATCTCAGGCTCAGGCTGATTTGCAAGCTTCTTCTGATAAGGCAAGTGCCTTAGAGGACTCTCATGCCTCTCTTGAAGCCACACTTAATTCCACTTTGAATGAAAATCAATCATTGAAAAATGATCTTACCTTGTGGAAGAAGAACTATGCTCTACTCGAGGAGAGTTTTGATGTGGAGGTGAGCTGGGCTTTCCTGAATTCTCATCGTGATGCTTTAATGAAGGCTAGCCAAGAAGGTTTTGATTTTCCATCAGAGTTAGCCAAAGTCTTAAAGACCGTTGAGATGACTCAACAAACACTTGACTTTCCTTCTCTCCCAAATGATACCACCGTGGCTGATGATCCCCCCAATGATGGAGCTGCTTCTATTGAAGTTGACAATATTGTAATCCAAGCCCCTAAGGATCAGACAACAGAAATTGAGGCTCCCGTGGCTCCTGCTTCTCCTAACAATCCTAATTTCCCAACTATTGCTACTCCCCCTAGAAGTTGATTCCGTGCCTGAAATTTCCTTAGACAGGGAAGTTACTTCAGTAGCTTTAGGAAAACCCCCTCTTTCAGGAGCGAGTTAGTTTTTGAATTAGTCCCCTGTTTACATTAATATGGGGTTTGTAAAAGATTTTCTACTTTATAAAGATTTTTTGTTGAATCTTTTTTAAGTCAAGAAGTTTCATAAGTACTTTGAATATTATTCTTGCCTATATTCTTATTTAGGACTTATAGAATAATTTAGCATTTTTATTGTTTATATTATTCTTGCCTATTTTCTTATTTAGGACTTATAGAATAATTGTTTTGAAAATGCTTTATGATTCATCTCATGGAATATCAACATGAGGTTTAAAAAAGAGAGGGCCCTTTTGTGTATATCGACACTTAATGAAGATGACGTCTCAACTTCATAATGGTGTTATAATACGATGAAAGAAAATAGGAAGCACATGTTTTGTGTATAAAATAACTTGAACAAGATTTTATTAATGAACTTGAGCAAATATTTGAATAATACATGTGTTGTGGTACGTCTATAACTTCCTCGTAACTGTTTTTCGTGTAACATGTTTCTTAATGTAAAATACATAAGGTTTTCTTTTACAACCTGTTTTAGCACATAGCCATAACCCTAACTTTATATATTTAGAAAAAGTTTGGAAAATATTTACAACATTGAAAAATGTTTTTAGTAAAGTAACGTAGTTGTTCATAGCTGAATCTTGATATACGGCACTTCGTAGCTGAATTTGATCCGCTTTTACTTGAACTCCCGTATCTCTTTTCCTTTATGGACCCGTGTCTATTTTTCTGCATGAGGCTATATATACTGTATAGTCCCCCAATTGTTTAAATGTTGAAGAAATGAAGCCTTGAACAATTGGTTATTACTCATATGCCGGTCCTTTTCCTGAAACAGAAAATATGCGAGACTCGAAGGTACAATTTTAGATGAAGACTGCCTACCCGTATGTATTTCATCAGATTGATATAACCCTTGGCTTAGAAATTAAGAGTATTTTATTTTTCCATGCAGGTTGTGTTTCATCATCTGACACGGGTTAGGGATTTTTCCTAGCATCTAAAATTGTTAGTAAAATCTTAAAAATTAAATGAAAAATATTTCAGCATAAAGATACCTGAACATGCCCACTTCCTTTTAAAGCAATATTTTTCGAGCATAAAGTCCCCAGTTTTGAAGAACCTGGGATTTTATTACTTTTGTTCTTTCCTTGCCATTACAGTCCCCAGAATTATATGACAAACTTTGAGAGTTGCTCTTGGCCATAATCTGGTTTATACCAAGTTATCGTTCCAAATATTTTTTATATGAATTATGAGAAACTACTTTTTATGATTTTGGAAATCACGTCTTAGCATCTAACAAAATATCACGTATATCAAACATAGGTGATTGTTTACTCGAACTTAGAGAATGCTTACTGTAGCTTTCAATAATAATAAATGGACATCTTTTCACGTACCTTTGGTGCTTCCAAGTCGACCCAATTTCTAAATTTTCCACTTGCCTGCCTTCCTTACTTTTTATGGTTATGCAAGATGGTCGTCCAATGTTGTCCCCACAACTTCAACATGGGGCCAAGCAAAACAATCTTCATTAGTTTTTAATAGTTCAATTAACTTACCTCTCGTGTTTGAACTTAAGTTGGCTCCCACGTGGATTATTCGTTCAGGCCATTTTTCAAGTAGTATCATAGGCTCGAACTCCTTTTCAATACCTTCTCCTTCCTCTTGATTACTTGAATGTTGATCCGGATCTCCTTGGATTTTGTATACGCTACCCGTACCTGATATAATATTGACGCCATGGGATATATGTTGTTCCCCATGAATTTTATGGATTCCCCATGGTGTTGGGAATTTCATGACTTGATGAAGGGTTGATGGGACAACGCCCATCTCATAAATCCATGGTCTTCCCATGATTATATTATATGCCATTTCCACATCTACTACCTGAAATTTGGTATCTTTCTCAATACCCTCTGCAAAATTTGTTAAGGTTACCTCTCCTTTAGTTTCTATGGTGGATTTATTGAATCCTGATAAAGTATGCGCTCTTGGAATCATCTTATCCTCCATTTGCATTTCCCGTAACACCCTTAGTAGGATGATATTTGCTGAACTTCCTGGATCAGTCAAAGCTCTTTTTATTTTAATATCATGTATGAGTAAAGATATTAGCAGTACATCGTTATGGAGGCGATCACTCCTTCCATGTCTGCATCATCATAAGCGATAACTTTACCTTCTAGCGTCTGGCGTGTACATTTTCCGGGCATAATTGGGAGTTTAGAAACTTTGTTGGAAGCTGGATATGCTACCTCATATATACCTTCACCCCCGCTTATAATATTCACGGTTCTCTTGGGTGACGGGGGTTTTGGTGGTTATTGTCTATTTTTCATGTAAGCATGCTTTCCTTTCTCACTGAATAACTCAGTGAGATAGCCCTGTTTCAATAGATAATCTATTTCGCTCCGTAAAAATCGGCATTTTGATGTCTTATGCCCGTGATCATTATGAAATTCACACCAATGATCTGGATTGCATTTGTTTGGGTATGAATGCATCTCCTTCGTCCATCGTACCTTATCCCCCATGCCTCGCAAAACAGCTACGAGCTCGGAGTTAGTAACATTGAAATTGTATCCGCCAAATCTTGCCTTCAAACTTCCATCTTCATCAAATGGCTCTTGCCTATTTCTGTCGTTTCTAAATCTTGAAGAAGAACCGGATTCTCTGCTTCTCGATTTTTGATCATATCATTGATTTTCTTGTTTCGTTCTTGAATCTTTTCCTGCAGGCCTAGATATGGATCGTATCTGTTCATACTTGATCTCTTTTCGGTTTCGGACCTCTAGGACTTGCTCCTTTCATCATGGGAATGTTAGAGTATGGTATCTTCTTCAATTCTGAGTTTTGTGCTATACCTATTATAAATATCATTCCATGTAGTTGCAGGAAATTCACGAAGGCTTTCCTTAAGCTTTCTTGTAGCCTCAGAGCTTTTGTCATCCAAATTACTCGTGGAAGCTATTGCAGCCCAATTATCTGGTACCCGAGCTAAAGTCATTCATTTTGTTGAAACCTATCAACGAAGTCTCTGAGTAACTCCGTCTCTGATTGTTTAATTTTGAAAATATCCTCCATCATTTTTTCTACCTTTTGTGCTCCTGAGTGCGCTTTTATAAAAGAATCTGCAAGCTCAGCAAAAGAATTAATAGAATTTTTAGGTAAGAGAGAATACCAGGTTAGTGCTCCCTTTATAAGTGTCTCTCCAATTTTTTTGACCAATACGGACTCGATTTCCTGCTTGGTTAAATCATTCCCCTTAACACCCGTAGTAAATGCAGTCACATGATCTCAAGGGTCGGTTGTACCGTCATATTTTAAAATATCAGGCATTTTAAATTTCTTTAGATTAGGAATAGGAGCTGCACTTGGCTTCTAAGGTTGTTGAGAATATTTATCCGCATCAATCCCTTTAATTATTGGAGGAACTCTAGGTATTTGCTCGTTCCGTTCGCTTTGCTCCTTGAGTTGTGCCTGCAATGTTAGTATCATATTTTGTAAATAAGAGTTATTTGCATTACATGTATTCATTTTTCGTGGTCCGCTGGGGGATCCCTCGTTTGTGTTATCCAGACCAGAACGAGGATTCTCCAGTGTATTGTTATTAGGGGTAAGAGTATGTGGCGAAGAAGGCAACCAGCTAACTAAAGTTTGGAGAGCTTGATTGACTCGTGCATCAATTATCCTCTGAAGGGGTTGTTCTGTCTCTTCAAGGTGTTCTGACTGCTCTTGTTCATTAGAGATAGGTACAGGAATACCTTCACGAGACTGGCTTGGAGATGCTTGAGGGGTATGAATTATATTATCATTGTTCAAATCCCCTTGAACGTGAGGGATCTGGTTGTCAACAACATTGTTGTTGTTGTTCTTGTTGTTCTTGTTGTTGGTGTTGATGTTGTTCGACATGATGTTATCCAGAAGTAAAGTGTGTAAGCTTAGAAATAATAGATTATCAGATTCCCGGTAACAGAACCAATTTGTTTAACCAAAATATGGAACTTCGATTAAAACCAAAGAATAATAAAAAAATCGGGTTACTGATAATCAAGAGACCGAAAAATGTAGTAGGTTTTCAATAATCAAACTGAACAGTAAAGAAAAATTGTATTTCAGTAGGCTTTCAACAGTTGATCGTGTCTACAATCGGTATAACTTTCTCCTTTTATAGCTGACTGTAGTTAGAAGAACGAAACCTAGGTTTTAATGACATAATTATGAGTAATAAATGACATTAAATAGGTTGTTACACAATCATTCTTATTAAATACTAATTCTTCAACGTATCAGGTATTTAATGATTGAATTTGGACTTCTTTCTGCCTCCAGATCCATGCTTTAAATGCCTTTTGACCCGTTGCCTTTGAATATCTTAAACTGATATAGAACTCGTATCTATTTGTTCTTGGTATCCTTTGTCTTTAGAATTACGTTCCAACCCACTCTAAACAGATACGAGACTCGTAGTTGAATTACGTCCCGTGTCTAATTTTTCTCCTCGTATCCTTTATTTATCCTCTTTCGGAATGACAACCTTTTGACCTTTTTCACGTGTCCTGTCACATCTGAAAAAAAACATTTTCCAATACAATAACTAAAGGAATATGCAGCTAAAGTGATAATTATCTCGATAACCGTCAAAAGTGATGCTAATCGTGGGATGACACATTTTCGGGACATTAAATACGGAGAGACGTGTGTTTAATCAACTCTTAGAAACTTTTAAGAGGGTGTCAGAATATTTCCCTACAAGAAAGCTATCTCTACCAACTTCCCTATGACACGATGTATTGGGTAAAATATGTTTATATTTAATTATCGCATGAGAAAGCGACATGTGAAATCGAAGACAAAAGATAGCCAAACCCGAAGGCAATGATACCGCTTGTCATCGGAGAGAATGATACACATAAAGACAAAATAAATGTCGTTATCTAGTAGCATTCAGTGAAGAATATTCTACAACGATAAGCGCGTGCTCCATTACATATAATAAGACATTCATTACCTACTGTTACACATTCTTTAATGGCACTCATAATTATAATTAGGAGTATAAGCCTCAAACTTTGTTCCCTAGGTGAAATTATAAATAGTGAACTCTGTCAATATTGCAAGGAACGAATTTTCTGACAAGCATTCATCAAAAACTCAAATAACATTTTACTTTCTTGCTTATTTGCACTGTTCTTATCGCTCCCGGTAGCTCTGCGCTAGGAACCAAAATATCTGCCATTTATTCCAATTTAAGGCTAAGTCTTATATTTCTGTGTAATTCATATGTTATTATTGGATAAAATTAATTAAGTTGTCTATAAATTACATATAAATTCAACCGTATTATTTTAAGGATAAATAATATGGTTTCAATTTTAATTTAGCAAACGTACTGACAGTATGTCGATTGTAAGGCCATGTTTTTTTAATATATTATATTTGACTCTTAGCAACTTTAAAAGATTCGTTTAATAATAGTGTTTAACCAATATGATGAAACGTAATTAGAGTAAAATAATAATTTGGATTTGGTTTTGGAAAGATTCATTTGGGTTTTGGTTACCCAACCAACAGAGACACATGGTCTGTAAAAATGGAATGATCATATGCCTCAATTATAGGAATTGTTGTTTTCTTTATGTGAAAAGGTTTAGGTAAGTAGGCCTCCCCAAATACTTCTATTTTTCTTGCTTCCATTATACATGACTATGATTCCTCTCTTAAAATTTTAATTAGTTAAATAAAACTCAAAAAGTATTTCTCCTTATCACTTGTTTGCTGTACTTTCTCATTCTTGTAATAGTATTATATATGTAATTTGTTCATCAATTAAGGTTATCAAACATAGCATAATATATATGTTTAATTAACTCAATGCTTGTTCACAATTGAACAGTTTTTCAAAAGAAAATACGATGGCCAAGACTATCACGATTATAAAAAAATAACTTAGCTTAGAGTCAATCGAAATACTAATCTCGTAACTGACCCCTAAATTGCACGGGAGAGTCGGAAACTATTACTATATCTTTTCCAAAATGGCACTCTCAAACTTTTCGTCATCACCTTTATGCATGCATAAGAAGAAAAGTATTTAGACGGGGAAAGAGAGACGGATCTATAATTTTAATTTTTTTTGTAATAAATGTGAATATTATCATAACAACTCAAATGCTTAGCATTCTAAGAGGATTAAATGTTCTAGTTCTTCTAGTACCACAACACCTCAAAAAATAAAATCTTCTAAGTATAAAGTTTCATCGACTTTAGAAGAAAGAAATAAAAAAATCAACTGAATACAACCTAATTACATAATCTTGTACGCAGGAAAGGCCAATCTGGTGGTCAAGGTATACATGGTAGATGAGATGAGGGAGTTAGCTTCCAAGTGATATTCGAGATGCTATAAGCCCAGCAAGTTGCTATTGCACAATTGCAAAATCAACATAGGACTCCAAGTAGGGTCGATCCAGAAATCACTCGACGTACCGAGCCAGTGTCTGAAAGGTCGAATGTTAACGAATCAGGAAGTAATCCTGCTATAATGAAAATGCTCAAGGAGCTCACCAAAATAATTGACTCGGGGCCAAAAAAAATTAAAGATAATGATTAAAAAATAGAAACGTACAACTTCCAAGTTGATCAGATACCGGGGGCACCCCTGATCCTAAAGGGTTTGAATTCGAAAAAGTTCGTGCAGTAGACTTTTCATGAAAGTTAGGCTCTAAAGTCCATTCCTAAGAAGTTATGTATGCCGTACATACCTAAGTACAATGGGACCACCGATCCTAAAGAACAAATCACCTCGTACACTTATGGAATTATGACTTAGAAGATTATGAGATTGAGTCTCTTTTGTTGAAAAAAACTAGGGAAACTTTATCAAAGGGAGCAATGATTTGGTATCACAACTTTCCACCTTCCATCGAGTCATTCGCCATGTTAGCATATTCTTTCATAAAGGCACTTGCCGGGGTCATAAAGGTGGCAACAAGAAAATCAGATATTTTCCAGATAAGACAAAGGGACAATGAAATGTTGAGGTAGTTTATATCTCGATTTCTAATGGAACGCCTGGAGTTTCCACCGGTCACATATGATTTGGTCGTTCAAGCCTTCACTGAGGGGTTGAAAGAGCAGAATTCGATAGCATCACGTTAGTTGAAAAAAAATTTGGTTGAGTATCCAGTTGTAACTTGGGCAGATGTGCACAGTCGATATCAATCAAAGATCAGGGCCGAGGACGACCAATTAGGATCCCTTCTAGTTCAGTGCATAAAAATAGGTCGGCAATTAAAATCCTGAGGAATGTCGATAGGAAACCAATGTCGAATAGAGAACGACGAAATCAGCCATATACCACAGATCAAATGAATAATATTCCAGGATGCAATTCCGCAAGGAATGATCAAAACAGTGATCGAGTATAGATTCTAGGGGACTTATGAGTAAAAGTGGTTTTGATAAGCATGCCAATCCTATAGAGGTACCTAGGTTATAGGAATATAACTCTAGCATCGACGCATCGGGTATTATAGTGCAAATCAGAAGGATCACAGATATTAGGTGTCTCAGACCATACATACCGATCCTTCCCAAAGAAATCCAAATCTGATGTGCAAGTATAATGGCACGCATGGTCACAAGAGTGAGGATTGCATGCAACTAAGGGATTAGGTAGCCCTTTTTTTCAATAAGGGCCACCTTCAAGATTTCCTCAGCGATCAAGCTATGAATCATTTCAATGGAAGGCACGCCAATAGGAAAAATGAACAAGAGGAACCCCGACATGTTATTCATATGATCGTCGGTGGGATCGACATTTTAGAAGGACCTATATTCAAACACACAAACGTATTAATCACTTGGAAAAAACGAACCCGAGATTTTGTTCTCAAAGGCTCCTTATCATTTGAGGACAAAGAAGCAAAAGGAATTTCTCAGCCACACAATGATGCTCTGGTAATTTCTATCTTATGAAATAAAGTTCACGTTAAGCGTGTTTTAGTGGATCAGGTAGCTCGACAAGTATAATCCGATCAAGGGTCTTGGAATAGCTCAACCTACAAGATCAAATCGGCATACAAGATCGAATAACGACTTCAACGTGACCAGTGAAACAATTAAAGGGAAGATTATTTTACCGGTGAACATGGGTGGAACCATTCAAGATACAAAATTCCACATGATCGAGGGCCATATGAGGTACAATTCCCTACTCGAAAGGCCTTGGAAATCCAATATGAGGGCGGTCCCTTCGACTCTCCACCAAATGATGAATTTCCCAACATTGGATGGTGTAAAATCAGTATACGGGGAGCAGCATGCCGCAGAGGAAATATTTGTTGTCAATGAGGTAACACCAATATCAATTCTATAACCTCGGAAAGGCCGAGCATCAATGGTAAACAGGAAGCCAAATAGCAATCACAGCCACCAGCCTCGATCGAATAAGGGAAGCAGGGGATAGAAGCAGAAGAAGAAGATTTTCTATGTCCTCAAACTTTTGTTGATCGAGTACTTTCATGAGAGAAAGGTATACCCGGGAACGAGATTAATCCCCAAACTAAGGAAAAAAACTCTTTTAATTTGTTATTGATAACACATATTATTTTTCTTGGTCCCATTCAGACATGACAGGGATCCCACTAAAGATAATGATGTATCGGCTAAGCCTTGACCCTAGGTTCAAACCAGTGAAACAAATGACAAGGACCTAGTCCGAGGAAAGAACACATTTATAAAGGATGAGGTAGCTAACATTCTCAAAATACGGTCCATCCGGGAGGTGAAATATCCTGAATTGTTAGTGTCACACCTTTTTTTTACTACACACCTACCCCGAAGGGTATAAAATGTGTAAAGGGAGTTTTTCCATTTAAAGTGATATTATTCAAAATTGGATTATTCAAAATTAGTATTTCTATTTAAAGTGATATTATTCAAAACGGGAGGTGAAATATCCTGAATGGTTAGTGTCACACCTCCTTTTTTTACTACACAACTACCCGAAGGGTATAAAATGTGTAAAGGAGTTTTTCCATTTAAAGTGACATTATTCGAAATGGGATTATTTATTTATTTTTAGAGTCTCCATTTGGGATAAGATTGGTTTTTTGGTGTCCTAAATCACCGGTTTAATTTAATCCCAAATTCGAGGAAAATAGTCAACTTCCCAATTGTAGTGTGCGAACCAGAAATTCTGTGTAAGGAATTCTATTGACCCGATGGAAGGTGTTAGGCACCCCCGGATCCCGTGGTTCTATCACGGTTACTCAACTGTTGTATTTGATTTTATCCGGTTTTAAAACATGTCCTAACCTATGTGCCTTTTATTAAATGAACCGCTTTTATTACAATTTCTTAATGTGAATTGCAACGTCGTGAAAACGCGTCTCAAACCATGTCGCACCAGTACGCCCGTGGTTGTTGACAGATTTCAACTCCGTTGAGATTTGGATTTGGGTCACATAAATGTGCAGTCGAGTTTAGGAATGTAATTTTATTAAAAATCGTGCCTAAAGAGTCTAAAACATTCATTATCTTTTGGGAAAACCGTTAAATTTGCTAAACGATTCACTCGAATTCTAACTATTTTGTACAAACATTTACCGAGAGCCCCACAATTTGTTTGTTTTGTTTAGCGAGGGTCATCTCGTTTTATTATTTAAAGGCCATCCTAAAGCAAACTACGATTTTCTATTAAACGTTTTCTTAATTAAGTAATATTATTAAAGCTATAGTAAATCCTAACTTTCAACACATTTTTTTGGGCTTCGCCAGTCAGCCCAATTCCTGTCAGCACAAAATTTCCCTGCGATATGCGCCTTCTCCGTATCCAGTCCAATCTAAAGCTTAGGAGTTTGGTTTTTTATTTAATACCTCGGCCAATCATTGGGCCCAATTGTTTTATTTGTAGGTTGTTTCTTTTGCTTTGGCTCATTATTGAGCTTGTGAAATTATCTCTTGGACCTGCACCTATTTGAAACCAATGGACTATTGATTCTAAGACATTTCAAATAAACCTAAATTGAAATTCAATACACCTGAAAAACTGATCTAGTGTTTAAGATTTACAAAACAGGATTCCTCACATAGGATTTATGAGAATGACACTAAATATACTACAATAGAGCCTTTTGCAAACACTCACGAAGTGTATTGCTAGTAACAAATACATGAAGCACAAGTGCTAATTATCCCCATATATTCAACCATGATTCGCAATTAACATTTAAACTGAGCTAAGTTGCACCCTGTTTTTCCTGAATCTAAAGGCCTAACAATTCCATTGTTCACAAATTACACTAAACTAGTATTATTGTTAATATAACTATACAATTATTGAGTTCAACAGTCCATTACAAATCGAAAGTCCAAAACAGTCTAAGTTAATTTGAAAACAGTCCTAATTGTACAGTCTATGTGTCTATTGTTCATGTTAATACAAAAAAAAAACAGGAATTAATCTATATTAAACAAATACATATAACGACCAACATTTATCTATTTGTTAACAAAACTGATATTAACAGACAAGCCTCCTGAAATCAAATTTATTTTATTTCCAACTTTGAAAGTTACATCAAGGTGGATCCAAATGTGTACCTGGAAATGTAGCATACGGAGAGTAGAATAGATAATTAAATCAACAGCAGGAATCAACAAATTCAATCGAACAGCCCAGCAAAATTGATTTACAAATCCAGAATAGGTTTGAAATCAAGCCAACTCAGAAGGATCAACTACAAAACACACATATAACCCACTGAACTTGATATTGAACCAAAACCTCTTGTATTCCTCAGCAATGAAATCAAATAACAGCACAATGACTCATAATGCACTCTAATACCTTCGAAATTGAGCTTATATGTAAAAACTAACTCAAATACCCTAGAACTAGTCACCAGAACTTCCAGATGTTGTTCAACAGACTTAAAACTGTAATAGAAATAGAGAATTTCCAATAGGGATTGACACTATTTAGAGAGGCAATGAAACAGTCCAATATTTCTCATTTTTCTATTTTTTGCTGTGTTTTTATGACTTCTGGAAATATGTAGCTAAACTAAGATCTAAAAATCACAAGGAGGAACTTTTTTGGAGGTAAATTTTAGCTCCAAAGTAGACCTCAGTAAGGCAATTCTGATGCCCTTTTATAGGCAAAGCAGGTGAATGATCAGATTTTTGCTTTTATTTCAAATTATACCTCTTACTTGTTGGCTTGTGGCTCAAGCAAGTACACACACTTTCTAAAATTCTAATTTACCCCCCTCT